>VWZO01002477.1:0-34921 GCA_013396975.1 Bucco capensis | reverse complement strand
ACCCCAAGTGATTTTCGGACTGTGCCTGATGGTGCTTTTGATACAGCTAAAAAGCCATGCATGACACAGAGGGGTATTAGCAAGGTCACTGCAGGACTGTCTGTACAACACGGTTCCTGTTGGTTGAGTTAAACAAGCATAACCTGTATTTGAGCTCTTACATCATGCCAAAACTGACTGTACCTGTTTGCCTAAGCTTGCAAATTTATGAAAATATCAGCCACAATAATAAATTTGTGGCTTTGCAGGTATGCCAGGTACACGTGCTCATAACAAGACTTTTCAAATGAATCTTTAGAATGCAGTTCAGCATATTCTCACAGACAGTCACTGAATTAAGTTTCCCACAGTCATTTTCATTTAAATTTCATATGACTACTGCTTAAGTACTATGGATCCGCTTCCTGGGAATTAACTACCAGCTAGATGAATGGATGAATCTTTATCTCCACAAAATAATTAATTCTCCCCAAAATCTTTTTTCCTTGTCATTATTAAAAGCTGAATACATGCTCATCAAATTAAATATAGCAATTAAACACCATTCAGGAAAGCCTTGGGGAGTGGAGTTTGTTGGTTGGGGTTTTTTTTGACTGTGGTTTTTCAAGCACTTGTTTCATAAGAATTTGATCAAAATTGTTGTTAGTTGTGCAAAGTAATAGTCATCTATGCTGCCATTTGATGAAACTGGGGGGAAATGATAGCAAGACATGACTTTGGACAGTTCTACATACACATTATACATATATCACGATATCATATATTGGTTTTAGTGTAATTAATATTATTTCTATACGTATATTCCTGCAGGCAGCCCAATCATTATTTGGGCCCAAAGAATAGCATGAAAAATGGATGGGCATGAGTAGGCTGCTTCCATCAAGGAAATATATTTCTGCCCACCTCTCCAAGGGCTCCTCAGATCTGGTTTATACATCAGAAGTTTTACCAAGAGCACAGGACTATGAATAACGCCCAGACTGATGCTCTCTTAGGCTACCATTTGCTACATATAAATCTACTTGAGCAGTGTCAATGGGAAGTCTACAACATATTCTATCAAACAGCACAAGCCACTTTCCAACACCTTCACAGGAAATGATAAGGTGGCATCAATGCCACAGTTGATGCCAGAGGTCTCTAATTAAGTTGTTCCTGTTATAAATGGTTCTCAGGTCAGAAAGCTTAGTGATCTGGGAGAAGTTCACACAAGAAACTGACTCTAGAAAATGGCAATAACTTCTGCCACATATTCTTCCCCCCCCCCCCCTCAGATTCATCATCTATGGCAAAATTTAAATGCTTTTCTTTCTTTAAACATTAATCTTCTTCCATCATCCCCTTTTGTCTCTGAAATATACAACTTCCAGCAAATTGGAAGTGATTTCCATAGCAGTGTGTGTGTGGAGGGTGTCCTTAGCTTCCTACTTCTTTCTTTTTTAACCTATTAAGCTTTGAGAGTAGCGTGGAAGGGGACTCTGCTTCCACCTTCCAATTAAAGGACTCTTAATGGTAGAAGAAATGAAAAGCAAGGGATAGGCAAATACTGCTAGACTTTGCAGATTAATAAAATATAGAACAGCCTTTCATTCTGCAAAGTCTTCAAGGTGATATTCAGACATAAGATCCCAGAAGGTATTTGGAAGATCTCAGTAATTTTTTTAGTTTAAGTATCAAATCTCAGTTTGGAAATTTTTAGCTGACACAGGCAAAAAGAAGATATCCTTGCACTGGAAGACTAAATAACAAAATATTAATTAAAAACAGCCAAATTTTCTTATCTGCCTTCCAGTAATTGAAGAAGACTTCAGGGCTACTATTTTGTTCCCAAATTGTTATAGGAAGACCTCTGTTGTTCTGTTTGATTTTCCTGCATCATGACATAGATTTACAGTTCTCAGAACCTATGAAATTTATATTTCTGTGCACCCACTCAGCTTCATATAGATCAGGTACTTTCTTACCTAAAGAGAATATGCCTGTAATATAAAGAGATGCCTAGCAAATTTAAAAACAAAAAACAAAAAACAAAAAACAAAAAACAAAAAACAAAAAAAAGCTTTGGAGTACACACTTACTCTCCACCTGCTCTATACTTTTGGCAGGAATTACATGCCCAGGTCACATGTCAGGGCTTGTGCAGCACTTATCGAGCAGAATGCAGTTCCCAATACAAATAATAAGTAGGAAATGCTACAGGGTATGTGGCACTGACAGAGTTTTTAAAGTCTCCTTTTATTTTTCAGGCTGATTTATAAACTAAGGCTTAATAAGACTCCTAGCTTAAGCTTTATTGTCTCCTTTTGAGCCCAGAGGAAGGGAAATGCTCACAAGCAAGAGGAAGCACTAGAAGTGAACTTTTCACCTACATGTTAGAGAGGATCCCACAATGAGACCTGACTAGCTTAGATAACCACAGATACAAAAACAATCCTGAAAGTTAGAACTAGTTTGCTTATCAACACTTTGATAATTTAGTTACACCGAGTTATACCTGTAGTGATAAAGCTCTTCATTATTGGTCAGGTAATAATGATGAGCCATGGCCTGGCACAGCATTCCTGGACTTATGATTGGTCTTGGTGAGGCTCCTGCCCTTGCTACTTATCAACCCAGTAAGCCCAACAGCTTGAGAGAGGTCCATCATTAGTGGTGTGTACACTTGTTAACACTTCTCAATGTTGTAAAACGTGTAAGGATTCCAGCATGAAGATGCTTAACTTCATGTGTTAAAGGTGTACTTGATACTACCTTGACCATTTCTTTAATGCAATTTTGGCTTCACAGTATTGCAATTTGCTATTTTCAATTATTAACATCATCCATTAATTTCTCATAAAATCAGTTCTATGGGATACTTGGAACGAACTAGTTTTGCAGCTCATATCTGGAATCAGCACAGTATTTCAGCTTTGACAAACAGAAGTTGCTTGGGAGTAAGTTAATAATTGCCTGGGGACTAGGAAAAAGAAGTCAAGCTCTTTAAAGAAGCTGTTTAGCAGTCATGAGACAAAAAAAGCCTTGAATGTAACTGGTATGAACATGAATCAAACTATGGGTCCATAAATTCCTTTGGGTAGGTTATCTGAAGAAAAAGGATGACATGTAGGTAACTTCAAGCATAAGAGTTTTTCCTTAATTAATTTAAACTAAAAGCAAATACAAATAAAATTTCCTTGATTGTAATGATCATATTCAAGCTGAATTCATCTGCCCTTTGTTGAATTTTTAAGAATGATTGCTTCAGTACACAGATTTCCTACAATAAAGCAAGAGTTTATTACATTTCCACAATTCCCTTCGGAAGGGGTTTGAGGGTTTTCTTCTTTTATAATACACCTGTACCTAATTCTAATATGTACAGTTAAACCAACTAAATTCTAGTTACACTCATATTGTGTCATCAGCCCTTCAGGAAGAAGACTCAAACATGTCTATCTAAAATAATTACTGTTTACAATAAGTTTCTACATTTCATTTAGAACATTGAAATCTTATTTTCTGTTTATGCAAAAATCTCACTTGCCTGAAAAAGGTGGAAATAACCAGTGTTTAGCAATTACAGGATTAACTGTTTTCCATAAAAGAGTCTACATTCCTAATTGTATTTTTAAACATAAAATAAAAGGTTGGGAGTTTTCTCTCCCAAATCTAAATATTCATCATGTTTCCAAAAACCCATTTATTACATATTGGGAGTTTTTTGCACTTAATCCATCAGACCTGTCTAGACTCCAGATGTATTATTACCTCCACTTTTGGAATAGGTGCTCATGACTTTCTTCCATCACCTCCACATCCAGGGAGGATGCACATGACAGTATACACCATTTCAGAGAGACTAGCCTTTTATCTCTTCTCACAGCACTAAAACTCAAATCCCTCATAACTTCTAATCCCTTGAGCATGGGTCATTGCAAAACACAGTTATGAAATCACCATCCCCTCTGGAAAAAACACTCAACTAAAAATACCCACACCCTACAGTATGAGTCCTTTGTACTGTAATACCTTCTCAGATGTCACATTTTCAATCAGACAAAGTACAACTGTCTTGCAGCCTTATCAGCTTTGTCCCATCCATCTTATCTCACCTAGCATGCTAACCCACATACAAGCACACTTCCCTTCTTCCTCCCACCACTGCCAGCTCATACATCTACTTGATTTTCCCACACTCATATGCCCTTTCTTCTCTACACTACCCATATATAAAGAACACTTGAGGACTTTGATAAAAGAGCCTCTGAATAATTTGAGGAGGGAAGAAAGAACAGTGTAAAGAGAGCAGGAAAAGGAATGTCTTTAATTCACACAAGGGGAGCAAAGAAAAAAAAATGACCTAATCCCTTGACCTCTTTCCTTCCCCTGGACTGGCAGCCAGCCCTATGCACCTTTGCAGGGGAGGAAAGGAGGGCTGCTAATGCTATCAGAGTTGAATACTATGTAAGCAAATGAAAGTCTTCTCCTACCTGCCCCAGAGGAAGTACCAGCACGGTGCGCTTGCCAGGAAGTGTGTGGGCTGCAGAGGAAGTGTGGGTGCAGCCTTGCCCTCCGCCAGCTCTGCATAATTACAGACGGTAGCTCCCTGCGGTCAGACAGCCGTGCTCTTCCTCCTCCATTTGCATGTGTAAGTAACAGAGTCAGGCTGGAAAGGTGTGCTTAGGCCTGCTGGGGCCATCTCTTGGTGAGCAAGGGCCTGGCCACATGCTCTCTGGTTTTGGAGAGCAGAAGGGGGAACTGCCTAGTGTGAAATTTCACTGTAGCAGGTAAGGGACATCTTGCTGAGCCACCCTTGATGGGATGTCTCAGGCAGTGGATCCTTATTGAAACATCTACCTTTAAGACATCTACTGAACCAATAAACACATTATGGCCATTGGACTGCACCCAGGACTGCACTCACCAAGGGTTGACAGTAAAGGCCAGAACTACTTCAACACATGGCAAGAGCATATACATCTCTTCTTAGTGAACAGATCCTTCTTTCCTACCATCTGCTAGTTGTGTGTTTACTGCACAGTGAAGATTGAAACCTATTAGAATAAGCAAGCAAAAGACCAAGCCATGGCTTTCCAATGGTCCTTTGAATTACCTGTAGGCTCATCATTAATCACTCAACCATCTAGCTGAACACTGAGACTTCAAGGAACCACCGACACTTCTACAGAGACTACTTTTTCTCTCCTTTTTCTGCGAGTCTATTTGAGCTCAGAAGTAAGACAGCATTTATTTCTTCAGCAGTAAGGAATCCCATGCTCCAGAGCCATAGCTAATCACTGATGCAGAGCAGAGGGGCTACCAGGCAGCCACGTACAACACTAAGCAATGAAGGGCAGAGCAGATAGTTCATCTCTTTGTTTGCTTAAAACCACTTAGCATATTATCATTGTCGGTCCCAGGTGGCATGCCAGATTCCATGTTCCAATGGGAGAGCTGATTCCCTCTCTCTTGGCTTCTTCTCAGACCACACTTTCTGGATACTTTGGTCCTCATGATAGATAGCACCTGCTAGGCACAGTGACAGTACATCCCTCTGGATGAAATAGCACAAGCCCTTTCTGAAGTTAATCTACAGAATAAATGTATGAAGTCCCAAGAGGGTGAAGGAGACACGGAGTCTCATGGGTCTCATTGAAAGAGGCAGATGTGAACATCTCTAAATGACATCTTTGAATTTGAGTCCTTTCGTTCACCTAAGGCCTTTGTTGCCTTATTGTTGTCAAGCCGTCCTGTGTCAGGCAAGAATCCACATTAATCACTCCACACTGGCTTCTGATGATCTCAGAAAAAAAGGGCACATGCCAGTTTGAACCAGCATGACAGTTAGAAGCCACTTTTAAATTAATGTAGATAATCTCAGAAGACTATGTCTGGCTAACATGAATGTGGTGACTGACTCACAAAATGAAAAATAGAAGTAAAAATTAATAATTCAGAAGATTTCCTGAATGAGATATTATATGATACAATGTGCTTCAAACTCTCTGATATCATCTATTCTCTTTCTGCTTACAGCTCACTGAAGCAAGTTAAACACTTTTTGCTCTTTTTTGATGCATAAATAAACAGATATTCTCATTGAAGTGTCATGGCAGGGTAAAATATTGATGATACTGGACATGCATGGCCCTATTTTTTCATCTGTTACCATGAGCTAGAAGCTCTTGTTATTTCCTGCTTACCAGGGCAACTGACCATGAGAAGTCAAGGTCTTACACCAAAACCAATAGATTCCTTGACTTCCAAGTGTCAGGTTCACCAGACAGCAAAAGTTGAAAGGAATACTTTCACTTTGCGTTGGCAACATTTGATATTTGCAAATACAAGGGCGGGGGGAACGAGGCAAAATATTTGCACTTGGCAGGAGAAAAGAGATAAAGTGTTGGCAAAAAGAGACTGGACACTTGTGTAGCAGGACTCTTTGGAGAAAGGTCCCATTTCAGGACATCTCTTGGTGATCAGTTCTACTAGCTTTGCAGGACACAAAGGGGTAGTCATGAAAAGATGGAGGTGGCAACAGAGGTGGAGACAGAATGTTAAGAAATGTGGAGAGCAGTTCAACAGACAGTTCCAAAACTGAGCTATTATCTCCACCTTTGATCAAAGAGTAACTCAAAATCCAAAAGCAACTTGTGAAACATTTTGGGAAAAAAAAAAAGAATGCTGCTTTCTAGTTGCAAAACCAAAAACATAGTTCTGCTTCAAAAAAGACAAGGGCAAACTGTGCCATTTCTGAAGCTGATCGTCATGGCTGTATGTCAGTGTTCACTTCAATATCATTTTAGAAACCTGAAAACCCATGACTTCCTGAATACTTCAACTGGAAATTTGGCCTTTATGGATGTCATATGGAGAGCTTTCCACCTCCTTCCATATTAAAAGTGCCTTGATTTAAAGAACAGAAGAAAGTTTACTATTAAAAGAGGGAAAATATTGTATTAGAAATACTGCTTCTCACCCTTAAGGAAAGGAAGGAGCCACTAGAAGGAGATAGAAGACTTCAGAAAATTAGAAATGGAAGGAAAAGAAATATGGTACAATCTTCTCCAAAGTTTCAAGAGAGATACACCTTTTTGTGCCCCACAATAGTTGTGAGGATGAATCAGCACCATGCAGTAAAGAGGACTGTTTTCAAAATCGTTAATGCAGAAGCTACAAGAAGTCTCTTGGTTTAGGAAATTAAATGCCATAATACAAAACTGGATTTTTATCTCTGTGTGGAAATGCTGAACAAGCCACATGCCTCTGGGGCTGATTTGCTAAACAGCGGGATCCTTATACCCCTAAGTTTGAAATGCTACATAATACTAGAGCAAAACCTCAGGTTCCCAGCTCCTCAGGCTGAACCCACAGCATTTCTGGGGAAACACTCTGTGCTTCATCCCCTTCTGTGTTAGAGTGGAGGAATACCACTGCCTTACCTCCCTGTAACACCACAAAAAAAGTTAATACTTGTAAATTATTCCAGATACACTAATGATTAATGTTACCAAGAAGTCCATGAGAAAATATTAATCTACAGAGCATGGATGAAAGAGTTTGCAGTAAATAAGGCCAGGGTTTGTAACAGTGAACAGAGGGAAAAGCACTGCACAGAACACATGACATGAGACAGAAAACCCATGACAAATACGTGACATCATAAATCAAAAATTGTCCCATAAAACAGACATAAGAGGAATTAAAGTGCATGGACAATCTTAATTCTGACATTCACTAGTTTTGTGAGTGTCTGACTATAAATTTAAAAACAAAACCAATGCAAATAAAAACACCAAGAACAGTACATGTAATACTATCATTTTAATCTAGCAGTTTTGTTTACAAGGAACTTGTGCCTGTGAGAGAGTCATTGTATAGTCAAGAGAGGAAGGCTGGTCTGCTACAAGAGCACATAGTAGCTAAGCAGTGTTAAAATCCTGACTCAGAGGCAGGTTTCTCTGTAACTTCAGCTATTTCATTCCTTAAGCTGTAAAGCAGGAATAATGGTATTTCCTAAGTATTTGTGACAAGAAGTGATTTTACTTCCTGGCACGTGTGAGCTGGCAGTGCTCCACTGAAAAAATTTAAAAAAACCCAAAACACAAAATCAAAATTAATACTAATCATCAAGTCACTAACAACATTACAATTTTTCCTACACTTCCTGTTTTCCCATCTTCTTAGTGCTTCATGGAAATTATGTGACTATTACAATACAATGCAGTATATTAAATACGAAGCTGAAACAAGTACCTCAAAGAAGAAAACATCCTCTACCCAGAGCTGAAGTTAATAACCAGGTAGAATTTACTATGCTACCAAAACAATTTAAATTATTAAGATTTCACAGGTGCCCTTACCTTAGCATTGGCTGCTCACATGAATACTGGATCGGTACATTAAACTCCTGTTGGGACAAGATGAGGTTTGCCCAAACACTAGCTTGTCTTCTCCATTGATTTTGTCAAATCACTAGAAAATCTAGTGAAATCAGTAGAATCACTGGTAAGAACAGGCTTCAGTACTTCTCAGAGATTTGTTGTACAACAAGAAAGCAGCAGCCTTCTCCTACTTGAACCGTATATGCCTCCTGCTGGCCAACCCGTTTGACTAACTTCTCATTTGGGTTAACAAACAAAATTCATTTGAAAAATATGTTGATTTATTTCATCTGGTGGAGGAATGATTCCTTTAACTTTTAAGGGAAAGTTCATTTTAAATGGAAATGTGACATTTTGGTTCATGTTGAAAAGATATTTAATGCAAAGGGAATTTGGCAGCAGCTTTTTTACTGCTGTTGTATTTCACCGAGAAGATAGCATTTCATTTTGGTTTGACGTCCAAATTACTTTTTTGTCTTCCAGAGTTTAGCTTTGAACTTAAAGATGAGTAATTCTGAGCTCAATTTTACCAAGATTTCATCTCCCAGTTTATTCTTAACCCAGGGACTGAGATATTTCCTCAGAAACAAAGTGAATATTTTTGCCCTCTAAGTGGACTGGAGAAGCCAAAGAAGCCCCCTCACACACACTAAAGAAATCCAGCATCTGTCTAGTCTGCTGTATTACTCATTTAATTTTGGCACTGCAGTGCCCTAACTTCCACCTGTTTCATAGCTAATAACACATTCAGATCTTTGCTTAGCCATGGGACACTAATGTATCCAAGTTTACTGCTTAACAGCTTGACATTTCAAGAAATGTTTTCTGACCTTCTGCACTCCAGATACAAATTGATTGCAATATAAGCTATTAACAATTCCTTTAATGGACATGCAAACCTTCCGCAGGATCTCTCTACAAGCCTATTTTCTTCTCATAGGGCTCATAGGGCCATTAAAAAAAAAAATGCTTTTTCTCTGGGTCAATAAGCACCTTTAGTTGTCCTTTTAATTCTTAGTACAAACTGACCACCAAACTCCTTAAATAACTAAGCAATCTCAGCACACACAGAGAGGAAAAGACTAAACTACATTTTTGGACATATAACGCTACGTTTCTTTGAAACTTTCTTCATCACCTGAGAGCATCCCCACCGTACTCATTTTCCCATAATCTGGATGCTCAGCTGGTATTTTCTATACATGCTAATAACAAATAAATCTGTGTAAACCAATATGCAGAGATCCACACAGTGGCTGAGATTGTCATTGCTTAAAATAAACAGACTCACATCACAAATATGATAGTCACTATTGTATTTATAGAAAGTATTTAATTTTTCTTGGCCTTCACAGCTTTTCCTCACACATGAAATATAAATCAGCAACTACCTTGCAGAGTGCTTTAATTAAATATACTGTAGGTGGGCCCCTTGCTAGGGGTGTAAATGAGGAGCAGATGAGCAGGAGTAGAAAACCCAGGGAGGAATGTGTGACTAATGATGGACAAGACAAATTGCCAAGCAGAGCCTATTGCATTAAATGGGCTTGTATGAGAACTGCTAAATAAGAGCTAAGGAGATCTGATTGCTTCATGCAAGACTGCATTTGAACATGGCTAATTTATTAGTGCTCAGCCTGAGTGAGGGAAATCCAGCCTACAAAGAGGAAACTGCCTATTTCAGTAGATCAGAGCAGACTTAGTACAGCAGGAAACTTAAATGATGAGAGGTAGAAATTAAATTATTGTTAAGCTGTGAAAGAAGAAATAACTTCCTGCAGAAGTGGAATTTGTATTTGCAAGGTGAGATAGTGAAAATTTTTTCTTTCAGTTTATTTTAAAACAAGTCAAGGCTTCAGGAAGATCCTTCCCTCAAACAGCAAGACTGTACTGTTTGTTGTACATCATTCTCAGCAGGCAGTTCTGCAGAAGAGATTCAAGGAGTAAAGGTGATAATTGCAGCCTATGGGGGGGTTGTTGTTTTGTTTTGGGTTTTTGTTGTTAACTTGAAAAACTATGTTTAGTTTATCAAATTGAGCTACATCAGAATAAGAAATGGGAATAAAACAATATAATTGGCTTCAGAGCACAGCACACATTCCACTCAAGATGGACCTAAGAAAGAGTCTAGGCTGAACAGTTGAGTAAGCTATTGTCTTTGAGACCCCCCTCAGTTGGAGGATTAAACACTTCAGTGTAACTCTGACAGAACAACTTTTATCCTTCTGCACCTAAGGCACACTGGAAATCTTGTTGTTAATCAGATAGTGTTTATTTCTGTTGTAACAAAACACAGCTATCATTTTTGTGCTTAATCCCTCAGAAGCCTGCTGTTGTATTCACACTGTGGACGAGTGTCACTTAGTCTGGCTCCAACCTCTCGACATGCTTCTTTAACAGATGTGACAATGATTGCTGGAGCTCTTGTCTTTCTTGCTGCAACATCATATGGTCATCCCCAGGTCTGTAATGTAATCTTTCAGAAAGATGACTTCATGAGATTCCTTTCTCTACTACCTCTTTGCAAAAGAGCCTCAGTTTTGTTTCTTTTAAAATCCTTTCATTCCCATTTTGTATTCTGGAATATGTTGGGTACTTTATTTCTCACAAACCCTAGACAATATTTGCAGGCCAAACTGTCCATTGTGGAATTGTCTATGTCTCTTTTTCTGCCCAGATATTCGTGCAAGCAGAAAAATTTAACTTACAGTCCTTATGTCTGTACATATAAGGGATTAATAGTGAGATGACTTTCTCCTTGCTGGATTAGCTCTGAAAGGTTAACAAGAGCAAAATGCAGTGTGCACATCTTTATTTTCATTGATGCCACCTGAAAAAAAAAACCATGAAATGCACAGAAGTCCAGATATGTTCAGTAAGATAGTATCTTAGGGAAAAGCTTAAGGTCAAGGGGCATTTGGATTTTGTTTGGTTTTCCTTTTTTCCACAGGAATTACAAGATTCATGTTTCTCCTGGTTTGGTTTGAACATGAAATTCAATTGTCCACCACAAAAAACAAGCAAATTTCTGCTAAAAAGTAGGACAATATTGCTTATTTCACACTCTTCTTTCTTCAAAAATTATTCTTATTATTTTAAATGAGAAAGAAGGACTACAGTTTCAGACCCCCCACCAATTAACCTACTTAGCACATTGTGGTTTAGTTTCATAGAGTGGATATCATAAACAAGTTCTTCATGTGCATGACAAAGACTCATAGTTCCAACATGTTCTGGAACATAATACAAGCTTCTTTTACTCCTTTATTCTTTCTAGTCATAAAATAATCCTTAGAAAGAAATAGTGGCACAGGTCTATTTAGGTAACTGCTTCAAGTCAAACCTGTGGTGTCCATCCATCCTGTTTAAACTCGGTTCAGTAAAGAAATTTTCCCAAAAGACAGCAGGGGGCTCTGCCAAAGAAATGGCACCGACAAGAAAAACATCAGCACCTTGTGCCAGAAGGGGTGGGAGGGATGACCCAGAGGCAGTCTCCTCAGTGAAAAAGTCTCCAGTATCCTTTGTGGCAATGATCTAAAGCTTTGCCAGAAAGCAGCTTGACACCTGCCAGCTCAAGCAACGTGCTGTGAAATCTATGTGAGATCATCCTTCCTGTGCTATTGGTTTAGTGTGTTAGTTCTAAATTTATTATTAATTAATGCAACTTTAATCTTTTTTCTACAACGTAACAATTTGTTTTTAAGAAGTTGGTGTTATGCCAAAAATTATACTGTACTGTTTCAGTAAGAATCTTAGCGAAACCCTTAGTGCCCTGGAGTGAAAAAAAAGTATTTCACCACTTGTCACACATTCACCCTCTTGCTTATTTTTTTCATTGTCTTTCTCAATTGCTTCTAGGAACAATTACTTGCATCAGCTGGCTAGATAAACCAGCTTGCTGAAGGACTCTCAAAACAAAGTAGCCTTCTCTATATCCCAGACAACAGGTCATGAAGTCAGAGCAAACAGCTGTAGCTAGATAAGGTCATGCCCTGGAAATTCAAATCAGGTGAACAAGGGGAACGAGTATGTGCGTAATCTAGAGAATGCAAATAACCATTTTTGCAAGAAACAACAAGAGGGATAAAGAGTAGCTAAAGCAGGTCTGATTGAGACATGCTTATAGGGGGAGAGAGATAATTTGAAAATAAGGGGTGGGCTTTGAAGAAATATATCTTGACTTATGCAACTACATGACAAGTAGCAAAAACCAGTATGGACTGTGTCGCGTAAACAGCATATAAAGAGTAGCACACAACCAGAGGAGTTTTTTCTCTCAGTATGGAGAAGGCTTTCTTCTTTTATTTTTTTCTCAATGCCAAGAGAAGGCTCAGCCATCAGGTGTCTCTATGTACACTCTACAAATGTACCAACTGTGCTTGCACAATTTTTTTTCACTCCCATCTACTGACAAAGGAACCATAGTTCAAGAGTTTGCACCTTCTGTGAGTGTACTATGATTAGCCTGTGTTGAAGTTTCCCAAGCTGATAGAAAAACAGCTAGGCAGCAGGGGGAAACTGAGGCCTTACATAAAGCATAGTGAACATGAAGGCACTAAAAAAACTGCAAAAAGATAAAATAATTCAGAGTAAACGACAACCCCAACCTTGTCTGTGCTCCCTGAGGTCAAAAAGCCTCACTTCTTTCCTCTTCTCTGCATTAGTAATTTCTTCCAGCCATTCTGGCAAATAATTTCTATGGTGAGGAGTTAGGAAAAAGAGATGGAACCTCCCCAAAGACCTGCTTCTTGCTTCCCCACTGACTGGTCACCAGATGCAGAAACATGGCTCAGTACCAGTAGAGGTATGGCTGGAAGTTTGTGCCTCTTTTTTTGAAATCAGCCCGGCAGCACTGCTTCCCAAGTTAGAGACCCAGAATGCACTGCAACCTGGACTGTTAACCAAAGAGAAAAGGTAGGAGGGGCAAAAACAAGCACAAAGATCCAGCAACAGTGAGATTACCAGCAATGCATAGTTTTCCCCAGGGATACACAAAAAGAAAGATTAATTACACCTCCTCTGCCCTTGCTGGATGATAGGACAACAAAGAGAGAGAAAAAAAAACAACAGGAAAATCATTTTCATCATCCAGAAGGTCTTTGTTGCAATTTTTTTCCATGTTTGTAAAACATTACATCATTAAATAAATAGCAGCAAAACTTATCAAGATGGTACAAGCACATTCTGCTCTGTACTCTGGTAATGACATTTATGAAATTGTCCCTTTTCTGGAAATGCCTTTCTAAAGCACCATGAAATCTTACAGAGAGAGATAGAGGGACAGAGACAAGTAGATACAACATCTTTGTAAGTGAATTTACTACTTGCTTATACAATAATTTGAAGTTAATCAGGAAAAATAGTTGATCAGCATTCCACTGAGATATTTTATTTTAAAAATTTTAAGGAAGGCAGTTTTTGGTTTGTTGGTTTTTTTTTTCCTAATGCAAGTCTGAAAATGACTAAACATGGTTTCTTAGCCCTGTCCAAAAGGTACAGATCAAATTCTAATAAAACTTGGAGAAAAGTCAGTCTAAATCTACATTGGAACACTAGCCTAAGTAAATCCAAATTTTGGGGAAGCTGTGATCCCAATACAAATCCTGCCTTTTTGTAATTACAGTTACTACATGACTCCAGGATCTGGGAAACTGCTAAATGGCAGGCTTACATCTTGCAATAGGCACTGTAAGGCTTCCCTTTTAAGCACTCAGCTATTACAAGTCAAAAAGAGTGTGTGGGTGGAATATATTTGGGAGACTAAAATATTCAATCGCATGCCATATATCACCTGCCTGTGATTTGCTCACAAGGAGTTCAGCCAAGGAAAGCAAATCATATTTGCTTCCAAAGGGCACGTGCTAGAGAAATGTCTGTTTTCCCCTAAAAGCAGCAGCACTGCTATTTCCTGGTGATAAGACTCAGCTCAGACATGGCCTGTAACCAGAGCTGAGGAAGCACAGAAGTTCACTGAGTGAAAGGACTGATTCCATGTGCCATATGAAGAACAGGTACGTGCACATGTTTGCACAGGGCCTTTTTTCAACCAGTTCCTGAGAACTCACCAATGTTGCGGGTATAACCTGCCTTCAGAGTAATGGACCTTTCCAATCCAGCATGATCCAGCTCAAAGAACATTTGCTGCTACATCAAGACACCCTCAAATTAGCTCTTGCAACTGCTGCTTCAGTGTTTGATTTCAATGGTATGAGTCAATGTAGTCTAACATCATTAGGTGCTTCAGTTGCACAGGCAGGAGGAAAAAATTATGGTCCAGATCAGCGGTAGCACTAAGGAGGGTAACTGCTACCGGTAGCAAAGTAGATGGGGAGGGACCTCAGGAAGAATTAGGCAACCTAAAGTAATTTGCAGATCTGCATTTTTTTATGGTATATTTCAAACAACTCGTCTCATACCGTAGTTCACAAGCCTTTATTTCAGTTTCATAGATTTGTGTTGATTTGCATTTGTGTTTTCATTAATATTTAATTGCCTACATAACTGTTTCTGAAGCTGGACTTATTTGTATTTAGTATTGGTATAATGCCATGCCAATAAGTGTAAATGGCACTGGAAAGATGAGTTAAAACAATTCTTTGCTCTAAAAAGCTTAAAAATAACAAGCTAGCTCTGTACTGATTTGATTACAGCACTGATTTGATGAGGGCAGATTGTTGCCTAAGATGAGAGAAAACATAGTTCAGAATATATGTTCAGGAAAGACTGAAGCAGTTCCAGTACCTTTTAAATTCATATCTTTTTTGTAGACTTCTTTTAGGTTAATACACAAAACAACATAGAGCTTGATCTTTTCCTGTTACTTATTTTTAGTGGATGATGGGAAAAGTGAGACTTGCAGACATCATGCAAGCTGCCAACACAAGCAAGCCCCTGACAAAATCAAATCTGGCAAACAAACAGCCCATATACAGCATAAACATAAATTCTTAAAATTCTTCAGGAAAATTCAGGGGGGTTAAGGACAATGTTTTAACACCCTGAATACACAGTAATTCTTTCACTTATTGTGGGTCAGAGAATTTTGCAGAAAGTCTGTCACAGCCCATTAGAGGCTTTAGAAAAAGCAGACTTGCACTAGAGAGATCATGAAGGTAGACAGCAGAAGCTCTGATGATTTATAATTTCACAGCAACAATCAAAGCCAGATTTCATTCATATAAATTGATGGGGCTTTTCTTTACTATTATTTCTAATAATACTTGTTAAAAATTATGTTACCTATTAAATAATAATGAACTTCACAGACTGACATATGAATGAAGTTACAAACCTTTTCAAAACCACTCATGCAAAATCTGCACAAGTTCAGTGATGGTTAGTGTTTCAAGAACATCCCAAAAGAGCATGCCAGAATTCTCCTGCACAAGACAGCAGAAAATGGGACTGCTGAGCTGAAAGCTACAGGAAAACAGAAGCTGAGTCATCCCCTATGTGTGAGGACCATAGCTGCAAAAAAATCCATGTTTCCTTTGTTCTTTCCGGTCTGAATTCCCATGTCAAGTCATCTGTGGGATCTAAGGGTAGGATCTAGGACTTAAAATCTGTAAGTCATCCTTTTGTTTAACTTTGTACTTTCAGGCTGCTGTGAAAGTGTGGATCAGCCTCACTAGAAATAGCATCACAAGTTTTTTACAAGTATTATTAAATGCCAAAAGATGAGAATTTTATCCATAAAAACAATGTTTGAACTGAGGTTCTTTTCCAAGGTGTTGAGTGCAACTAAAACCAATGTCTGGCCTTTACAAGGGGAGAAGCAATTTGGGACATTAAAATGTCGTTTCTGTCTGGCACTCTATGCAATTCACCATATGCACTTCCTGTATTATAATAAAAATTAGATATATAGAAGTATTTTATAGGCAATCATACAGGAGAAAATATTCCAGTAGCAGACTGGTAGCTTTTACAGCAAGTTTCACACACAGAGATATGTGGAAATAAAACAGAGCATTTTGCTTTCATGTAAATGGTCTGTTCACTATCTCACTGGGAGTTTATTCAGCATCACTCTTTATCCCTGAAGCTATCATATTCCAAATCAGCAGCTGCTGAAAATACAGCTAATAAATATCAGCCAAGGATTCCTGCATGGCATAACCAGGCAGAAACTAGAGTGAGACACACACACTGTCAGCTAGAATCTGGACAGGCAACAGACTGAGAACTCAGAAAGTTCAGAGACTAAGAATATGTCAACACTGTATTGTCCTTCTATCCCATCAGTGTAACCAGTTCTGAATTTGGCCTCCAAATTGTCCTCCTTAGTCACTTTGTCCATATTGACTTGTTTTCCGTTATTTGCCCGCTGCCCAGCTCCCTGGTCACACAGACAAGTCCTACAAGACAGATTTTTGCTTTCCCTGACCCTAATGAGCAGACATGCTCTGGCTATGACTAAGCCTTATGTTTCATATATAGGAAATGCATCTCCCATATCCTTACAGCTGCTATACATCTGTGCAGGGCTTTTCCATTGCAGGTGAGCATTTCTTGTGAGAAGAACTCAGCTGAGGAACAAATAACAAACACTGCATGTATGATGTTGGTTTGGACATTCAGTAACCAAGGAGAATGGTTAACACAATCTGTATGCATTGCATGCTTTCAAAGACAGATGAGATGCTTTCATGTGCCTGATCCTTCATACAAGCAAAGCGCAGAATAGTGCAACCAGGCAGTACTTTAATTCCTAGAACCCAAATCACATGTCTGAGCAATTTTGAATCTTGTTTGGAATTTAAAAATAAATCTAAATTGCAGCTTTATCTCCTAAATTCCTGACAGACCACAGTAAAGCCCCAGATCCAAACAACATAAGACCTTAGTACAAGTATGCTTCAACTACTCTGGCACTACAGAATTAGCACAGAATGATTCATTGTATTTCTGAGTGAGACTTCAGCAAATTTGCTCACATGTGGCACAAGAGTCTGGACTTCATCCCAGGCCTGCCCAAAACCAGAGGCAACAGGAGGGCTAAAAGACTCCCATGCTTGAACAGATCTGCTTTCTGCTGATGTCTGCCTGTGGCTTGAGGATGGGATGTGAGGATGGCCACAAGCTGCCATCTGCATCATTGTGAAGCAGAGCACAGAGCTGTATGGCACAAAAGCCTCCGAGACACATGGCAGCTCTTGAGTCAAATGAAATCTTCCCTGGGGACTGGGCCTGCTGCCCTGTCTCCAGTAAGCTAATGCCAGAGCACAGTCCTGCACAGTAAGTGATTTATTAGTGAACTAAGCAGAATTCAATTTCTGTTGGATCTTATTGAGTTAAAGCAATCACAAATGACTTGAAATTTTTCAAACATTCTTTTTCATCCTTAATTTTCAGACAGATAATAAAATTAAAAAGATATTTCAAGTGAAGTGAACCAGCAGACAGAACATAGTAAGAATTTCTTTCCTCCTCTGCACTAGTGGTATTGGGCTCACTCCTGCAAATTGTCCAGTCCATTAGATATGCAAACAGTCATACTCAAAATCTGCATTTGCATTGCCATGCTTCTATTCATAGCCATGGCAATCATGTTCCAGTGACCAGTTAGATTTTGAGTTGGCTCATTGTGCATATAATCTCAGAAACCATCACAGAAAACAAAAGGTTCGGTTTTTTTGTGCAGACATGGGCATGCATTCCAAAATCTGTGCCTATACGAGCTGTTTGTATGTTTGACTAGCTTGTAAGACTTTGTATGTGTCTTCCATCTACACCCATGCTCTTTTTATCTATGGGCCTGCAGTTGGAATTGCTGGCTATTTAGGATTTAGTGAAGGCGCAGGGAAAGCATTGCTGGTGCAGTCATATGTATCTTATTTCCAGCCTGCAAATCTTCTACCTACACAGCAGCCCATGGGCTGAGGCTACCAAAATTTACTGTGTTTTGCAATTTCCATTTATTATTTTGCAGCCTTCCTTTGAATATTTACTGTGAAGTCCAGGGGCATTTGTGTTTCTTATATCCATATGTCCAGACACCACAAAAGATTTTTTTTTTTTAAAAAGCCCACAGTTTGGCTACATTTCACTTTAGTCTAGAAATGCAGAAAGTTTGTGTTTAGATTTTATCAAGAGAGCAAATGTCAAACAAAGATAGTACCTGAAAGGAAATAAAACAAATAAAATATTTGTTTAAAAAGTCACAAAATATGACAGCATTAATGGCACTTAGAGCTATAAGCACTTAAAAGTTTACCACCATATTTTTCTTAACTTCTTTTCCTGAATTTCTTTTTAGTTGTTTTTTTTTTCTGAGATTATGACTGCAGCTCAGTTTTAAACCCAACCCAGCAAAAGGGGTAGAGAGCCCTGAGATTCTATGGTGCCCTGGCCCTCATTTGAATAGCAAGAACGTTTTTATGTCTATTTTAAAAAATTCATATTTAGCTACAGAGAACAGCAGTTTGCTGACATGCAAAAGCTAGAGCTTTCCTCCTGTCTTTATAGTCTTACAGCATTAAAATTAGGGGGGGGGTTTCAGTGGTAGAAAATGTGAATGAGAAATTCTTTTAAATAAACTGTTGGCTCACTGTTTCATACACCTAGTCAAATATCATTAAATTAATGTTTCCTCTTCTTTTAAACAACATAGCACAAGACATTGCATTTTCTTCCTATGCTCTTTCTTGTTATGAGTTTACATTGATTATTTCCTATATGAGAAGAAAATCCATTTGTTTCTTTTCCTCCCTCCCCCCCTTCCAGGTTAAGTTAACTACCCACAGAGGTGTTTTTTTTCATTCTTTTTTTTTTTTTAATGAAAAGAGCAATCCGACCCTTAAATATGTCTGTGTTGATTTTTCAAATCAGCCCCTAACTGATGGCTGTGTTCACAGACATTCTTTTGGAGTTTAGAAAGATAATGTATCTGATTCAAAAATGAAGAAAAAAAAAAATCTAGCTTGGATCACGTGCCAAAACGTAAACAAAGCCTTACTGAAAGTTTCTAGTTCACTCCAATCATTTCTCCTCTTTTTAATCACCAGGGGAAGGCTTTATGGATGCATACTCCACGACAAAGACATCCCTTTCAAATGCTCTTCTTACATAGCTGTCCTCTGTCTAATATGGTAGGAGTACTCTGGTGATATTGCCATGGTTCAGCCTCTTCCTTTGCATCTTTCTGAAATTTCCATGTGCGTAGCTTTCTGTTGCCATTCTGCAGTGCTGTGTTCCTGAATTGTTTTGGCAGAGCAAGCTTGAGTCTTTATGGCACAGTGAAATATTCCTCAATGCTATATAATTCAGACTGAATAAGGAGTATGTATAAGGCACGTGTCTCAATATATATATGTATATAAAAACACTAACATTGTTAATTCAAGTCAAGCATCATTTACATTTAATTTCTGTCTTCAAGTAATGCTTTGTTTTCATGTTCCCTTTCTTTGGTTTCATTGGGGATCACTCCATTCTCCAGGTCTGAGTGCTGCTGGATGCAGTTGGTTAGGACCGCAGTGCTAGAAGAGTTCTCAGAATTACACATCTTCTCCATTTCCTCTTCCTTTTTTCCTTCATCTAAGGAGTAGTTTCGGAAGGTCTCATAAATTTTATGCACATCCTCAGGGATGGTCTTTTTGAGGTCTTTGTTTTTCCTTTTAGTCATCTTAGCAGATGATCCAAACTTGTTAATGATATTGTCCTCAGATGCCCCCTGCCCATGCTTGTTGAGCTGATCGGACCCTTTAAGGCGCAGGTTGTTAGGCCTGTTGTTGATGCTTTCCTGAGATGAGGCCTTGAAGCGTCCTGTTTCCAGAGCAGTAAAGACAGAGCGCTTCTCTGGAGAGAGCATGTCTAAGGAGTGAGCTCGTTGTTCCAGGCCCAGGCGCCTGCGCTCCATGCTCCGGATGGTGGCTGCCCGCTGCAGTTTATCATGGATCTCCACGCTGAGCCGCCTCCGTGTCTCTCTGAACTCAGCTGTCACATTCGCTTTCCACTCAGCTGCATGGGCTTTTATTTCTCCAACCTTTATATCAACAAGAAAGAGAAAATCATTACATTAAAAGAAAAAAAAAAAAATCAAAAGCAAAATGAAGTGACATCTTTCCTATAGGAAAAGTAGCACATTCACTTTCTTATCTGGTGTAGAATTAGAGACTGGTCCCAGCTCCAATGTGTCCATCTGAACCCAAACTTTAGCAGCAAGGTGTCTACACCGGGCAAGTTCTAAGTACACCAACTAGTGACTAGTTAATGGCTCCTGTGGCATATAACTTGCCTGCTCTTTCACATTTTACCACCCCACACATTTTACAGCTGGATTACATGCACTATATCAGCCTGCCATAATACCACAGAGGTGTTCATGCTAATCCTTCCTTGGGTACAGACAAAATTCCTATCTTACAATGTTTGTGGTAAATGATCAGGAGTGAGCAGAATTAATCGCATAGTTACACTAATATGCTTCAGAACACACAACAACCAGTGTGGCAATCGAGTAATGTATTTTCCTGTATTGCTCATGGCTGGAGCTGATCCACAGAGCAATTAACACAGGAAATATCTATTAGATGATTTCAAGTGGACCTCTGACTGATCCAGGTTAGGGTTCATTCTCAGCAACAAATGTATCAGTCTTTAACGGAGGTTTCCATTGCATAACTGTCCAGCTGCCACCCTTTCTAGCCAGCTGAAAGAGTTGTCAACATATACTATGTGGACACCATGAGCATGTGCTTAAATATCTGTCTGTCCTTAAATATCTCACTCCTTTGCGCCTGAGAGCAGAATAATGGCTGAGAACAAAGCATGTACATTGCTGCTGTATTGAATAAATATTTCTTCCAAATTGAGAAGAAAGAAGGCAAACGACCAAGCAATATCTCAGGCAATACAGGTCTTGTCAGCTAAAAGAGAAGAGATTCAGGAGCGCAATGTCTGCACTGACCAAAGTCAGTGGTTTGCTTGACCTGCTGTAGCCAGAACTCAGTTTCTGCATCCAGTCATCCAGAAGGGAGTCATCTTTGGTTCCTCAGGCCACGTGAACAGATGTCCATGTAGAACTGTATTAGTTGTATCAGCAGGCATTTCACATTCACCATGAGAGATCTGATCCCCACCTATGGGTGAAGATCAACCTGACAGCTAAAGTCTTTGTGAAGCCGCCTTTATTCATGTTGATGCACAGGGTATTTCACTGGACCTCAGTTAGCACAGATGCCTTCAGAAATGATAAACAGCCTAACTCCTTTGCCAAACTTTGTCCATGCCTGCTCTTTGGCTAAACCTGTCAGGTTAGCTTTATAAGTAACACAGGAGGTCATTGCCTTAAAAATTGAAATTATATTATTAACATTCTCCATGATAGACTTCACCTCTAGAGTCATCACAATTGCCTCTATTTTCCACTCTTATTTGAGTGGAGCTTTAGCAACACTGTCTTTGAATCAAAGTGCTCATGTTGTGAGTGAATTTGATCGTGTCATCCCTGATGCTGACTACTCAGTTTTTTTCCCTTCCTATGTTACTCTGTAAGGGGCTTGACTAAATTCTTATTCAGAACCATATTCCCTAACAAAAGGAAAGGTGAGAAACTCAATAAATCCCTGGTTTAAAGGCAGATTCTTGAACAGAGCCAACTAATGTCTTCAAAGCCTATGCATCTCCAGTTTTTAAAGAGAGAACTCTGAAATATCTATCACAATTTTGTAACTGGTTTCAGAGTGAAGGCTGTCCTCTCTTATTCCAAAACTGCAATCCTGCTGATGTGTTCTGTGTATTTGGTAGTACCGATAGAGGTGTAACAACCTAGGTTGCTTCAGTTGCTTTTTTCCTTCCTTTGTCTGGGAGTTAAAGATCAGTCAGTGGAGAAACCACAGGGAATATTCACCATTGGTCAAGCAGAGGAGCATCCTTCTTTAGATAAGCAGGAACCATGTTCTTAAAGCTCTCTTATAAAATGACAAACCACTGAGAAATTAATAGTCATACCTCTTCTTTCGTCTTCTTGGACAGGACCCTTAACAAGTCTCCAATTACACTCAGGACAGCAGCAAAATAGGCAAGGCCAACAAGGATCCAGAATAACACTAAGGGTTTATACCAGTCCAGGTAATGGTTCTCAGCACTTTCTCCTGCAATAAGCATATACTTATGCTTAGGAATCATGAGATGTCAAATTATGACAAAATATCTGTAATTCTGAGAAATTCCTAAAAGTATTACTTGACTTTTGCCAACAGCACTGTAGTTCTAATAATAGATGAGAGGCCTGTCAGATGGGAGGAACGTGATCAAATGTCCCTGTAGAAGCTCAGACATTTGAGAATTGCCACGGACCCAAATATTCATATCGATATTAATCTCTCCCCATTCACTGCATTAATCACTCTCTTTTTTCAGACTTTAAGAATGGGGAACAATGGGAGGTGAGGGCTGCTGTTGCCATGGTACAATGAAGCTGTCGGGATCATATGTGTCCCTTAGGAAGCTTATTATGAAGCAGATTGTCTAGATACATCTTACAGAGTAATCAGGCAACTGAGAAACCATGAGACCCTGTTTCTCAGCCTATAAGACACTGTTTTTTTCAGGCTCCATCTACAATTGTATTTCCAACAGCAGTACAGAAACTTTTCCAGTTTGGCAAGAGTTGGGCCACATTCTAGGTGGAATAAATCAGCATAGCTCCATTGATATATTTGTACCCAATACAATGTAGTATTTTTCCCTTGATGTTGAAGGGACAGAGATACAGAGAATTTAAAGTGACAGAAAATCTGTTCCAAAACCAGCAATGAAACCCAAATTCCCTGGTGATCATCTGCCTTAAATTCTTATGAGATCACTTCTGAAGTTTTCTCATTCAGAGTCGTCCATCTGATATTTGAAAAATCCTGGTTGTTAGTAGCCACCCATCTTTGGATTATATTCCTCTAATCATGTTGGATTTAGAACAATTTAATTTAATATTGAGGGCTTTTTTACTATTATTAAGAAAACAATACTGAAGTGTGATATGCTTAAGAAAAACACTATGAGTTATTTTTATCTCACACTGTGCTACCACAAAGAATATCAGAGAACTTCAATTCTGTGTCTGGATTCTCATAAAACACTTTATTTTCCATATCGAGGGCTCTCTTTATTCAGTGTGTTTTTTTCCTCAGTAATTCATGTCTTCTGTACCACTATGCCATAAAAAAAGGAAGAGCACAGTTTTGTCTACAGATAGGCTTGTTTACAGCTCTTCAACAAAGAAAATTTTATATAGCCTTGTAGTTTCTTTCGATGTTAACACATTCATATTTTATTGATTTATAATAAGTAACAAAACAGTAGCATAATATGGCTGTTTGTAACACAGGCATCATAATGCCTTTAATTAGGACCACTACCAGGAATGAGGTGTAGTGTGGCGTATGCTAAGATATGAATTCTCAAGTAGTCTTGCTAGAAGAAAAACCTTTCACTTTATTGTACATAAGAAGCATCAGAACAGGGCAGGAGCAGAACAGCATAGCAGCAGCAAAAGAACAAAATGCAACCTTTGCACAGAGACAAGAGCTCTTTTGTCATACACCATCCGGACGTGCACCCACCTGTACAAAAGAGACTTTCTCACAAGCTGAAGAATCCTTAAATTAAACAGAACCAAATAAGCAGAAAAATATGTTATCCATTTTCTTATTTCCATTCCTTCTTATTTTCCTGTCATGTTTTTTGACCTTCCAGAACATTACTTTCTCATAACATCTAACCAAAACAGTTCCAATCTTCCATCAGTGTAGGGGTCATACATTAATGGGAAAAAAAAATCCACTTATTTTGACCACCTTTTTGTTAGCAGAGCAGTGAAGCGAAAAAGAAAAATCTCCCATCTAACCCACCAGTAGTCTTGACTCCCTTTTTGGAAATTGACAAGGATGGATATTTATGGTTCCTGCTAGTACTATATCAATCTTGGAGACCATCCTCTTAGCACTGAGATGCATACTGCCATTAGTCCTTCTCTTCCTGCACCAGTTTTCTTTAACAGAGCAACTGTGATGTCAAAATTTCTGCCAAGGTTAGAGAACAAAATGCAGCTTCTGAAATGCTGCAGCTCCTGTAGTAGCAGCCCCACTAATGCATCCAAATAGAGATTTCTTCAGCCCTATGGCTCAACTCTATTTTTTAAAAGCTTCATCTATTCATCATTTTGGCTACTTGCTTCATCAGTCAGCCTCAGATTGAGGCCTAATGGATTAATACAGCTCTTGAATTCGGGAAAGTCATTTGACTTGTGCATAATTCATTGTATGATAAAGGATAATCAGTACTTCCCAGGCTCAAGTTATCTACACTGCTGAAAGCTTGCAAGCTGCAGATGGAAAGGCACATGGATCTTAAATCAACCTGGTGTTCTATTGCATGGTAACTCCAACAGAAACACCTGTCATCATTTCACTAGAATATAATACAATGTGAAAAGCCTCCTCTCAACATCAGAAAACAAATTCCAAGAGCCAAAGCCCTCATGCATGACACTTAGGCTTGAAGCTGCTCACCTGCTACAAAGTCACCAAAGCCAACAGTAGTCAGAGTGACAACCGCAAAGTAGATAGACTCCAAGGTCGTCCATCCCTCAATGTGCTTGAAGATAACTGCAGGAATGGTCACAAAGACAATGAAGCCTGCCAGTATGAAGAGGATAGTGGAGATCACCCGGATCTTTGTTTGACTTACTTGCTTTTTCTAGAAAAAGGAAATAAAAAAGGAAAAAAAATATTTTTAAGTTGATTACTTTGACTGTATACTTTGTGACTGGCAGACCGATGGTGCTGGCATCACCTGATATTTCTCTTTCTGCCTTTTCTGAGCTTATTAGGTAGAAAACAACCCTCCCTTCCCATTAGTGAGAGCCTTGTCTGGGTAATAGCGAATCTCTGTGTCTGTCCCCAGAAAATTATAATTCCCATTTTCCAGGCACTAGGCAGTTACTAATCTACCAGAAACATAGCCTGGAAAAACAGTCCTGAGCTTCAGAAAGACTCCAGTTTCAAAGTGTAAGAAAAAGTGCATGTTCACATCTCTGTATATCTATATGTACACCCACATTGCCTCACCAGCACCAAGCATTCAACAAGCCAGACCAAGACTAAAATGAAAATAAATCCTTTTTTTCCTCTAACCCCCTGAGCTTTTATGTAGAAATAATTCATGCTTTGGGTTTTCTAGGCTCAGAATTTCCAGCTTTCATTCACAAATATGAATTTAAAATCTCCTTTTCAAAAATAGATAACTTTATGATTGGTTTACTCCAGAAATAAAGGATTTGTATCAAATACCAAACAACCTCAGATAAAATTACCTACATAAATCCACACTAGAAAGCTCTTGAACAAAGAGTATGTATGTTACTGGCTGCTATAAACTGCAACTGCAATGTTTTACACTCCTAGATCATATAAACTATCAATGAACTTAATATAAACTTATATTCTGTTTCCAGTAATACTAATACAAGCCTGGATTAACTCAACTAACTGGCAGATTTATTTCAGATTTTCTCTGTTGTAAATAAATGCAAAATTCAATAGTGTTTAATTACTAAGAATCTTAGTGGATTAATTAGAGTGGCAGCGTAATTTGTGTATTTATCTTGGAAAAGGAATGTGGAGGTCACTTCAAGTCACATATTTCCAAATTAGTTTTCCAAATCAAGCATCTCCATTAACACAGAAATGAGATCTCATTTCAGGTTATGACATCACCTAGATAGGAAATAAGGTCTCAGAAGTTATCTTTTTAATATACAGAAGGGATATTGCATGAACTGGTTAATATCTAACTAGCTTATGAGCAGTACAACTGCTTCCACTAAAGTATGAGTGTTTATTTAGGAGGTGCAATGTATGACCCTAGCTAAGCACTCATCTGACCTGGATGCTCTGCATTTAGTACCCAGATAGCAGAATAAATACATCACATTTCAGAAATTGTTTTAGTTCTGAAATTGTTTGATATGATCTTTATGCTTAATTTTCTTTTCTTTTTGTGTATGTGCATTGTTTTCTGTGTCTGGCTGAACAAAAATCGTTAAATAGGATTAGTAATATAATGCCATAAATAAGATTAATCATATACAAGACACGGGAAAAACTGCCACTGAAGTACCAAGCAGAAACACAACACAAGAATATAATACCTGACTTGACTTCATATTTCCTCTTTTCCTGGGGAGCAATTTTGAGCAGTTTGCTAAAATACTAAAGGATGATCTAACTTATTTATGAGTTATGGACAAACCTTTACAATGGCAGGATTTCATTTATGTGTACTGAAGGGAAAACAACTGATTATGTGGATGTTATATGGTGCCTTAGATGGGCACACTTGCTTTTTGTCATAGAGGACCAGGATTTAACCAAGTTCTTGTTTATTTACTGTTTTGGCCACTTCTAAGAAATGCTTCATTTTCCTGGTACGTAAAAATGAAATGGCAGACACCTCACTACAGTGGAAGTTACGAGACACATGCAGAGCTGTACAATACTGAGAACCCTTGGACAAAAAGTATTTTGAAGCTGCCAAGCACTGCTAGTAAAGCAAAGTTATGCATGGTAGACCTTTCTCTAGTCCCCATAAAGCAACATCAAAATGCATTTCAATATGTGTCAGGGTTGTCTTGCCTCATGATAGAAACACGAGTGGAAAGAATGGCCTATAGATCAGTACCAAATGTTCATGACATCCACTTATTCATGGCTGATAAATTCAGCCAAAGGTCATTAGGGTTTTTTAAGTAAAAGTGGTAATGATGTTAATGAGAGGCTCTGCAGAAAGGCCTGACTCATCATTATTATACACCTCGGTCACTCCCACAAAAGCAGAGCAGCTGAGGGTCTATTTTTTCCTTACTCTTCCACTGGTACAAATGAAGTCAGAAAGCAATAGTGAATCAGGCAGAGCATTTTCAGAGCTACTGAAAAGAGCATAAAAGCTATATGCAGACACAGATTTATTTAATGGGTAATGACCCATGAAATTCAGGATATAGGTGAAAAGGAAGTCTTTTTACAGTTAGATATGAATTCTAGAGGCATTCACAATAGTGTATAACTGCTATAGATCAAAAAATGCTAAGGCATAAATGGAATCACGGAATATGTACACTGTGGTAATCACACATTACACAAAGTTTGGCTTGCATATTTTCCTTGTGGATAGGGCTGGCCTTGCTATTTTCCTACAAAGAACAGAATTTTGTGCTGCCCAGATTCTCAGGAATAAGGAAATACAGAGTTTATATTCCAGTTCTGGTGGCACAGTTAAGACAAATTTAGATTAGCCAAAGCCACTGCAGTATTACACTATTACCAAGTCGTTATTAAAAGACATATATACAAATGTATACTCCAATGTCTGAGAAATCTGAAAAAGTTCATACCTCAGCCTTTGACTGACAAGTCTGAAAAAATTAAGCTGGTATTTTCACAAGAAGAGAAAAAATACCCATAAATTCTGCAAAAGAACTTCTTTTCATCAGGAAAATGTGTTTTATATGAACAGCTATCTTATGCCTTTTTGATACTTTTGATCTTTTTCTGCTACAATGCCCTGATTACCATGGTATAGAATTGGTTTCCTACTTGCCACCTCTCCCTTCTCCTACCCAGCCTTGTCTTGCCATCCAAGACTCTGATATAGGATTCCAAATAAACTCATCAAGTACTGCAGGTGGTTGCAGTGCAATAGGTCTGTCTGCCACAGAAACATAGATATATCCAGTGTTCCCAGTATATGAACTTCTAACAGCCTTGTGAGAAATGCTTTCCAGCTGTACACTGGCATTACTAACACAGAAGAATTGCATAGAGGATTCTAACATAGAAGGAACTTTTTGATTTAACTACTATTTGCCATCTGAAGTCAAACACTGGCAAATAGCTGAGCAACTCCAGCCAGGCTAACGTATCCTCTGAGCACATTTTGTGTTACATACACAAAAAATACAGAAAAATACAAAAATACAGAATTTTCTAAAGGAGTCAAAATGAAACAATAAGAGAAACCTTTTCCCACTACTATTTTCTTCTTAGTTTTGTTTTACCAAGTTGATGAAGCAGATAATTTGTAAGACATTCATTATACATAAATAAATTAGTGTCTACTAATGAGAGAGGCTTCAATTTAAATCCACTTAGAGATAATACAGAAAAGATTAAAGGAGGAATATAAGAAGAAAAGATGGAGGGTTTTCAATCCATGAGGAGTCATTTCCATTTACTAATGAAGGTGCTGATTTTACTGTTAAGGTGGTTAAGTGCTAAACAAGCAACATCACTGCATGTAACATCATTTTGCTCATATTAATTCAAACAACCTAATGTCAATCTGCTCCAGTGTCAAGAGGGATGAGGACAGAAATTCTCACGGAGACATTTTTATAAGTGTAATTTAGTTTTTATGCATTTTTTCCATCAGTGAGTGTGACCTTGTTTTTTCCTTGTTTTACATTACATACACTGGGATCTTACTGGTTTTGGTCTTATCCAATAATTTCAGGAGTTAAAAGAAATCCTTATTTCTTTTTTTCTTTCTGGTCATTAACTCAGGTGCCTTTTCTGACCTAACTGTTGACAACAAAAGGACCAAACAAGGTTCTTAAATTCCCATGCTGAGGCCACAGGGATGGTATATATTCCTTCCAAAATGGAATTGATTGTTTTTTCCAAGCAGAAGACAAAAATATGGGATAAAAAGGTGCTACAGGTACTTTTCAGACTAGACTAAATGCTGAATGTATGGAACATATATTATAACCAGGAACAGCACATTTCAAATATGTATATTCAAAGATTTTGTGGTATCACTTCTCATTTCACAGAAACTCCCCCAATATACAGTACTATTCAAACTAAAATAGCACGGGAACATTTGCTGCTTAAAGAGGCCAAATTTGAATTTTATTGCTGCTTCTGCAAGAAAAGTTTAGTAATGGTTGTTCCACATCACTTCATTGTACCTGAATGGATTTTCCCTTGCCATTCCTGGTAATCCTGATTTTGATCGGTGTTGAGTCAATGCTTTTATCTTGTTCATCAGTGGGGGGAAAACAAAATGCAATTGTGATGGTGCAAGGAAAAGTGCCGTGTAGCAGCAAGGCTAGATTCATAAGTATATTCTCAGCATCTAGTTAAGAAAAGCACTGAGACAGAAAAAGACAATTAGTGGAGCTAGATCAATGAGAGATCTAGTTATCTATTGTATGACATAGCCACTTCCAAAGACTTAGCAAGTAAAAGAAAATTGAACTTCATATTAGAATTATCTCTTCTCAGCAGGGTGGAGAAATTCAATATAGCTCTGTTTGGGCCTTCATTTTTTTCTTCTGTTATTTTTCATTTTGTTTTCTTCCTCTACAGTGGAATAAAGCATCCAGATGCCTTCACACTGTTGATCTCAAAATATTTCCCTAGTGATTAGGAAGGTAGCAATATCAGCATTCATAAGGCCACAGTGGATATTTTGTTGGACTAGATAGTGAGAGGTTAACAGCGACATTTTGAAATAGGGAGACTTCTGTTTCTAGACACGGTTCTCAATTTCTGCTTAGTTTGCAATAACTGGCTAAGCATCCTTCCTTTTTCCCTTCTCAGGTACAATAGCATACATTATTCTCCACAAGAAATTCTTGTAGTAGCCTCCAAAGCATATTTTGTGTTTATCATGAGATTTCTTGTTGATACTAAGAGTATAAAGGTTGAAATATTGCAGTCTTTCTAGAGAAAAAACACTATTTGTGAGTAGCCAAGTAATCAAAGAGTATTCTTGCGGGAAACTAGCCCACAGGAAGTAGATACAGATCCCAGAGAAGCAGAAGGAAAGTAAAAGGAGGAACATAGAGCAGTTTCCCCAAGGCAAAAATGTGGAAAAATGTCACACCTAGAAGTGTCCCTCCATAGCACAACTCTCGCATTGCTTCTCCCAGCCTTCTCCAACATTTTGCAGGAGCTGCCACTGCTTACTGCAAAGGATGCAGCGAGCACCTTCAAAAATACTTTGTCTCATGGCTCAAACCAGTTCTTACTGCCACAATAGCACATGTATGTGCTGAGGGAAAAGATGAACATGTAAACCACATTAGAGTGGTTAATACAATACCTTGACAGCCTTGGAAAGGTGAAGGTTGAATACTTAAAGCAACATAACACTAAATTCATGACCTTCATCCAGTCTGTACATAACCTTGAAGCAGTATCTCTTCAGTAGGAAAGTAGCAGAGTGCTCATGCCGGGGGTGATGCACCGTGTACAAGTACCTTCATGAAGTAATTTCTATCTATTGCCTTTGAAGATCCATCATCACCTTCACACCCAATCCTTCATGCTTTCCCAAAGGTTGCCCACTGGCATTTTGGACAATATTCTAAAGAATACTAACAAAAATGGCTCTATGTATTTGTTGGGGGAGATAAGAGATCAACAGTTACTGTATTTTGAGTGATTTTGTGTTGTAGTTGCATTTCTATCTTAGTTTTTCTTTACTCCATATATTACAAATCTAAACAACCTCGAGTTTAGGATTTTCTATATGATATAAATCAGGTTGTCAGAGATGGCAACATCTACATCAAAATCCTGGATTTGGTCTTTCAGCACTGCACTGTCAGGAACATAGAGAAGTTTCTACAAGCAACATGACCAAAACTCAAGTCAATAGCAAAAGGAGGATATTCATCATTAGGGCTAGGGAAAGAGTTTGTCTTTCAGGCTGACAAGTGAAAAGTTCACATGTTCTTTAGCATTAATTAGCACCTTCCACTGAAATATCTTATTTTTTAAGCTTCACACAGAGTATCTAGGAAACCTTAAGCTGTTCAGTAAACTGTTAATCATGCTTACAGCTCCTATTTGTCTTATGTTTCATGAGAGATAATTGTTTGAGACTCACAGGGTTTATTTCCAGTGCACTTCATTGCAATTAAAAGTTATGTGACTAATACTAATTTTAGCAGGAGGCAAGCACGTGTAGTTTTACCTTTTAGAACAGGTGGTTCCTGAACATTTCAAACCAAAAAGAAGGACCATTTAGCTCCCTTTCTTAACAAGAAGATTAGGATTCAGAATCTGCATGGAAATGCAACTCCTTGCCACTGCTTATCTTGTGATTATTCTGAATACTAGCCTGGTTTCAAAGCAAACAGCAAAGATTGGACTTCAATATAGAGAAAGAAATAGTGCTTATTTATTTTCACCATAGAAAACAGAAAAAAAGCAGATGATAGAAGGAAAAATAGCTGGCAGAAGGACAAAGATAATATTCCAGAGATAATCCCTGATGTACATAATAAATAGCCCGAGTATATTCAAATTAATAGTGGAAGAAAATCCTTTCCTGAAAACTTACTTCGTCATTACTCTGTTGGTTTTCTTTCTTCTTTAAGGATGGTAAATCATCATCCATAGATCAATCCATCATCCATAGAAGGGTTTGGAAACACTCCTACTCAGTGTCAGTTGTCAAATGCATTCTTATATTGCACTACTTTTTTAGCCACTAATTGCCTACTACACTTGTCTTCAGTTTATTAATTCTGTGTAAACATTGAAACAGGTGTTAAAATACTAAGGACCCTACAAAAAAAAAACAAAACCTAAATTCTATCCACAATCAGAAAGCAATGTAATGAAAATTGCTTCTTAAATGAGAAAATTATCTATTTCAATTCACTGTAATACAGATAGATATCTGAATAGTGATAAATAAAGGCTTTGTATTAGTTATGGATTCCTGACTAGTTGTCATACAATATTCTGTTTTTAAGAGCTGTAAAATATTCTAGGCACTACAGTTCAGTGACAAGAGTATGATTTCACTAAGAAGAATTATTGAAGGTTTGAACCTTCAGTAATTTTAAATAATGAAGAAAGAAAAATATGAAAAGATATTAAAAGGCCCCAGATAAGCAAGCAAAACAGAGCCTCTCTCTAAAGTGCCCTGGAGTCAACAGCTGCACTGCACAGTGCCTAACATGCACTAAAAGACATGTTAACAGTAATATCAGTGATAATTGCTTTGGGGGATGGGCCTCAATACCTATCTAGTTTCACTTTTTGTGCACTGAGCTGACTTGAGATTTTCAGGCAACACAATTCTCTGGATTTAACCTAGTTTTAAAGCTTGTTTTTAGAATTGGCTTTTCTTTTCTCCTCTGTTTACACTAACATCTTTTTAGTGAGACTGATTTGATTCTAAAATTGGAGCAATTATTATCTCTTTTCTGGTACTGACATGTTCTCACTTCTTATTGCTGCTGCCTTCTCTTTCTGGTAACACCAGGAATGCCCTTTTAACTATCACTTGGCTCAAGACGTCCTAGAGATCTCTTTAGAGGTAGACTGACTTCAAGACCTTCACGATTCCCTCTTTGAAGTTGCCTCGGGCTGATGCTACTATACATCTTGCAAAACCTTGCAGGCCTAACAGGCATTGTTGATAAAACCAAAATGTTTAAAAGATCTTGCAGAGATGTCAGAATCTTAATGCAACTGCTCAGGTTAATATAAACCTTAAATTATACGTCAATCTGCAAAAGCCTATTGACTTGCAAGGTTAAAGATGTACTCCACAGCCAGTCCTGGTAAGCTTTAGGGCCTACACTTATACTCAGCAAGAAAGACCAGTGGATAAGAACAAATCAGCAAAAGATTGCTGTGCTTAAGTTACTTTCCATGAAGCAGATTAACTGTAAGCATCATCAACTGAATTAAATACCCATTTAGAGGAAATACGATGCCAAAAGCTGGGATTTTGTCATTAATTTTTTAGTACTAGCGTACTATCTCAGCACTGTGCAGGAAAAGGTACTTTCACAGAATCATAGAATTGTCAGGGTTGGAAGGGACCTTAAAGATCATCTAGTTCCAATCCCCCTGCCATGGGCAGGGACGCCACACACTAGATCAGGTTGCTCAGAGCCCCATCCAGCCTGGCCTTAAAAACTCCCAGGCATGGGGCTTCCACCACCTCTCTGGGCAACCTGTTCCAGTGTCTCACCACCCTCATGGTGAAGAACTTCTTCCTAACATCTAATCTAAATCTACTTTCCTCTAGTTTGTATCCATTCCTCCTAGTCCTATCACTACCCAACATCCTAAAAAGTCCCTCATCAGCTTTCTTGTAGACCCCCTTCAGATACTGGAAGGCCACAATAAAGTCTTCACGGAGCCTTCTTTTCTCCAGACTGAATAACCCCAGCTCTCTCAGCCTGTCTTCATAGGAGAGGTGCTCCAGCACTCTGATTACCCTCATGGCCCTTCTCTAGACACATTCTAGCACATCCATATTTCCTTCATCTCAAATATAATGGAGAGAGAAAGCGATCCAAAGAGTAAAAGCAACATATTCAAGATCATACCACAAGCTGTTGAACCCAAAATGGAATTCAGAGACAAATTTGTCTCTGGTGGATGAAGAGTCACTGCATGTAATGAAATCACAGACTGCACCATTAGTTGTTTAGTTCACCCAAAGGATTATGATTTGTCTGTATCTTCTATTGAGCACGGGAGCACAAGGACAAATAAAGCAGGTGATGATCAAAAGCAAAAATAAAACTTCCTACCATCTTTCCATCACCATAATTGAAGCACCAGTTAGAAACTTAAAAGATGTGGCCTGCAGCATCTCAAGGAGAAAGGTATTTCAGAGACAGGCATTATAAATTTACCTCTCTTGCCTTTCATCCTGCAGTTCAATTTTATCACAGTACCACAGTATGTTGAGTGTACTGTCGTAGTTCTGCTAGACACACTGCAGCAAATTGTCCAGGCAGCCCTGGTTCAGGACTGCTTTACATCCAAGAAAAGCAATTAGAACAACTCCTGTTAAGAAGAGAATTGAGGAAGTCCAGGCAGGAAGGAGCAAAAGAGGAATACATATGTAGAGTACACAGAGAATAACAGTCTTCTTTTTAACAGCTAAGTTACTGAAGAACTGGAGGAGAATGCACCCAGAGTTTTACAACCTGGAGCATGCATCTTAACAGTGAAGTCCTGCATTTCAGGAGTGCTTATGAATTTTGACTTAGAGAGTTGTCAGACAATGCTTTTTGAAAGGATTGAAACATGCTTCCTCACCATTCTCTATTGTTTTTGGCATAGTGAAACTCTTTTTCTAGAGGACAGAGCGGGGAGTGCACCTATCAGAAGTGGTTCACAACCCACTTCAGTGTGGTGAGAGACACACTGCTTGAATTTCTGTATGCTTAGGGTCATTGTGCTGAAGTCTTATTTTCCTGAGGAGAGCACATCAGCCTTAAGTTGCTAGAGACAAATGATTCTGAAGAGCCTAACATCTCACCACTGACTGTGTTTTTAAAATCATAGAATCATAGAATGTTAGGGATTGGAAGGGACCTAGAAAGATCATCTAGTCCAACCCCCCTGCCAGAGCAGGATCACCTAGACCAGGTCACACAGGAATGGGTCCAGGCAACTCTTGAATGTCTCCAGAGAAGGAGACTCCACAGCCCTCCTGGACAGCCTGTTCCAGGGCTCCGTGACCCTCTTACCGTAAAGAAATTTCTCCTCAGGTTAATACTAAAC
>VWZO01002472.1:33722-44281 GCA_013396975.1 Bucco capensis | reverse complement strand
TCTCCTTCTGTGGAGACATTCAAGAGCCGCCTGAACGCATTCCTGAGTGACCTTGTCTAGGTGATCCTGCTCTGGCAGGGGGGTTGGACCAGATGATTTTTCTAGGTCCCCTAATCTATACTGTGATACTGTGAAAACATGTTTTCACCTCATTTTTTTTTTTATCCTGTTAGTTAATGTCACCCCATGACAATCCTTGTGAATTTTGTGGTTTCAAGAGGTGAGGTTTTTTTTCCAGCTGTGGTTTCCACGGTTGAGTACTCCTCTGCCACTTACTTCAGTCACAACAGAAACAGGAAATTCATCAGAGACAAATTAACAAATGGACACTTTAGCAATATTGCATTGCTCATCTGCTTGAACCTGTATTTTAATTAGCTGGAGGAAGATAGAAAGGCTGCTTTTTCAGGTGTGAGTTACTGCAAGACCCTGGGAGAAAAGGAAGAAATTCTTTAAGGGAAGGAAGTGCTTGTGCTATTATAGCCATAGAAGGCTGTCTTAACTCACTCCTGCCCTGTTGGCAAAAGCTGCTAATGTTGTATATGAAACAGCCCTCTGAAGGCTCCTTTGGGAGCTCTGATGTAGGAACCATTTTAGATGATGAGGTACTCCAACACTGAAAATCATACATCTTTGGTATCAGATTAAAAATGAAAAAAGTTGCTTGAAAACATCCTTGTTGAGTATTAGTCAGTGAAAATATCTGACTCTGGTGTGAGAAAGGGTAGGCCAAGCTCTGCATGTTTCTTATCCATGTAACAAGCATTGCTGTAGGGAATCTAAGAGCAGAGAGAAATTAAGAGTTTTATTTTCTTGTACTAAATCTGCAATATGAAGGGTATGACTGCAATTTCTCTTTAACAATAAAAGTTTGGTTGTCACCAGTTCAGGAGAGTACATTTCACAAAGTGATTTTCACTTCCTTGCCAGGGACATATTTCCGCTTGCTAGAACATTAGGCTACTTACATTGGATTTTGTACTGTGTCAAAGGGGACACTGTACAGAAGAGACTCACATTTCCTCTCCCACACTTCTTTTACAAGACTCAGGCTACTTGTAAAAATCATAATGAAAAAAACTCAGAAAGTTACATGGACAAGGTTAAATCAAAAGCTTACAAGCAAGTCCTCTTAGCATGATTTGAATTCAAGGTTACATCCAGGTGTTTCAGATCATTGAAATCCACCCATGACTGAAAAAGAGTTGATCCCTATTAGATTGTGAACTTTGCATCTTTGACTACCCATATTGCTTATTATAAAAAGATAAAATCCCTGGATTAGGCTTTTCACTTTGAAAACTTTTCACTTAGATGGCCATACCACCCTGAGAAGGCCCGATCTCATCTGATCTCGGAAGTCAAGCAGGGTTGGGCCCGGTTAGTACTTGGATGGAAGACCACCTGGGAATACCAGGTTGCCATAGGGTTTAGTTGGGGATGTCACTGCCCACTGCAGGGGGCCTCCAGAGGTCCCTTCCAACCCAAAACCATTCTGTGATTCTGTGAATATACCTTTGTCAAATGGTTCCCAAACTTGGGCAACTGTGCTCTTTTGGTGCTAATGTTTCTTTCATCCAGAGATGTCTGACATTGGTTGAAAGATCCTTTCCTCACTCACAATCCTGGGAGAGAGCTGGGAAACAACTAAATGTGTCAGAAGAAAAACTTGCAGAGGTGGCTTATATATCCCAATCAAAGATGAAGCAGATCCCTTGCTGAATATAGCCAGAAGGCTTTGATCATAAAAAGACTGTTACTATCTGCCTAAATGATCTTGCTAATATCTCTTTCTCTCAGTGACTACATACCTTTGTATCTTATATAGCTGGTGTACTAAATGCATAAACCTTTTCTTCTGATAGCCCATTAGGTATGCTTTTGAGGTACAACCTTAGTAATGACTTCCTTCCAATGTAATTGTATTTTAATTACACATTTAAAACCAAATTATTTCCTGGTCTATCCCAACTAAAACTCTTTGAAACCTTATTAATTTTAATTTAGTAGAAGTTGGTGCAAAGTTTCTAGCTGCTGAATTTTGCATTAAAAACTTTAAATTCATTAAAACATGGATTTAATTTCCATAAGCACTTCAATTAGTAGTATGCTTCTTCATTTAGTGTTTCAGGGCAATAACATGAAAAATATGGAACGTTAAGTCCTTGATATTAGGACATAGCCCACCTTTAAATACTTGTCATTTGCCACAGATACCTTGGGGAATGTTTGCAACAGGTCCTAGTGGGACTTCTCTCTTACTAACACCAGTAGCAGTGGTACTCCATAAAGGATGGTAAAAATTGCTTTTGAGTTTCTGATTACTGAAGTATTTTTGTATGCTCTGTTCTGGATAAGAGAGGGACAGGCACTGGGTCTATGTAGGAAGCCTTCAGATATGGCAGCAGGAAGCATACAGTGAAAGGATTGACTTGAAACTGGAGATAAATTGTCCCTTTGTAAGAGGCGAGACAGAGCTTATATCATCAGCCAGTGTGGTACATGCAACACTGCAGCAGCAGCCTTGCTAACGCACTGCCCCATTGCCCAGGTAAAGAAAGACATCCTGGAAATAGAGCAGGCAAGCTGCCAGAAGGGACTTGGCTCACCAGGAGCTCAAAAAGCCAGTTTGAAATCTCAATGTGAGCATAGATTCAGCAGAGGGAAGGACTGAATTGATACCTGGAGTTGGCTGTGATAGACAGTAAGAAACATGAAAGTAAAACTTTTGACTGTCTCACTGAGCAAGAAGGACAAGAAGTGACCTGAGAGGGACTATTTTCAAAATAATACTTGAAACAGTTGAACCATTGAGAAAGTAATTTGAAGACTTGACCTGGACAGAATAAGACTGTATAGGGCTGCAGTAATTGTGCTTGAAATTGAGAATAAAAATAAGGGGCAATAGAGCCATATGTTTCAGATATAAGTTCTCTGCCACTATATGTATCTTTGGAGACATTATGGAGCCCATAATTAAAAACAGAGTTGCTTGCAGGATTCCAGCCTGCAAGTGAAATTATTGAAAGAAACAGATCCAGCCCTAGAGAAATTAACCAGCATCACAAAGAAGTCGCTACTGAGTGCTCAGATAACTGTAACACATGTCACTGGGATTCCAAAGCTCTAAAGTGAAGAGAAGGTACTGCCCAGCAATGTCTCTGGCAATACACTAAGCAAGGCATGCTGTGCAGACTACCACACAGATTTCTATTTGCAAAACCTTTACAGCCCAGAGGGGAGACTCTGGCAATTGCTATAACTTACTGCACACAATGAACACTGCAGGATGTGCCTGTCCTAACTCTCAGCACTTTTCTCAAGTAGCCACCCAGTAGTTCCAGCAAAGATCTGAAATGGTTTATCCAACATATGCAGAACATGTAGGAGGCAGGCTTGCCTGAGCAGAGTCACTGACCACATCCTCTGGCCAAGCTTGAGTGCCCCTAGCAAATGCTGTCAGACAGGGAAAACAGCGAGCTGGTGGTGAGGCAACCCAGCCTGACTCCTGGGAGAAAAATGGACAGGTTGGTTTGCTTTTAATAACAGGAATGTGTACAGCCACCACAGCTCACAGCCCTACTTCCACAGAGACCAGCTACCTCAGAGTTTGCTCATGTTTGCTTTCTGATTTTGGGGAGCCATAGATGCAAAGGCAATGAGATTGCAGGTTTTGATCTGTAGCAAAACAGTAGTGAAACATGATTTTGAGGATGAATAATGGAAGGAAAGCCTGCCTAACAGAAATTCCTGAGAGAGGAGTTAAGTNTGGACCCGCTCCATCAGCTCCATGTCCTTTCTGTATTGATAAGCACCTACTTCCTTGCTAATTCTCAGAGTTGCATTAACTTGTAATTCTTTGTGCCTGTAACCATGGCACACTAGATAGATAGACTTCACCAAAATGAGTTACATGTTGCACTTAGAGGCAAGTATCAGCTTTAAAAGCCTTACCTGCCTATCAAGACTTGGCAACATAAGTTCAGCTGGTACACAGAGTAAGTTCTTCACCACCTGACTCTCCTCCTGGCTGCTGGGAATGCCTGGCATGTCAGGTAACACATGATGAGCAATAGCCAAAAAGCACTTCATTGTTTGCTTTTCTATCAGAGAGTGGCTTGAGTTAGAATATCTCAAGATACTGTTCAGTTCTGTTGGATGTTTGAAGTTCACTGTTCCTCACCTGCTTAAATAAAGAGTTGAGCCTAACAGTGTGTTTGTACCCAACTGAAAATGCACAGCCACAGGGAGAGAGATAAAAAGGGAGAAACTGGAAGCAGTTTCCCAATATGTGCAAGTCACTTGACCTTGGCCAACAGATTCTGCAGTTTCAAGCCATTTACGCACTTTGGAAAATGTGTTCTGGTTATGAAGCACGCTCACCAGGCAGTTGCAGAGTCAGTCAATACTCTGTGCTGCAGCCAGTCCTGGGGAGAGAGGGGTCTCTTGGCAGGCTACAGCCATCATCCTGGGCAGCTTCCAGTCCTCATCTCATTCCAACAGTAAATAAAAGCATAATGAAATAAGAACAGCTAATGTCAACGCCCAAAAGCTGATGCTGAAAGGAGGAGCATGAGAGCAGACAAGTACAAGCAGCATCTCCCCTCTCCTCCAAGTACTTTGCAGCCATTTGCGGCCCAGACAGACTTGTTTTCTGTGCATTTAGTAGCTCTCAGTGGGTTTTCTCTTCCATGAATTCATCCAGCCTTTTGTCAAGGCTGCGCTAGTGATCAATGTTTTCTAAGCAGCCAGTCACATTGAGGAGGAAGGGAATCAATATTCACTTTGGTCTTGGCCTCTCCAGCCCTTGGCTTTCCCTTAAGTGTCCCACAACTGCATGTGAGGAATAGGAATGAGATCAGCAGCTGCCAAGAGGGCCCTGTGCCATAGAAATTTCCAAATAATATTTATTTCTTAAGAACACAGACTGCAGCTGACAATCTTGTCCTGCTATTACTCCTTTTACTGTCCATACACTACATCTGGCAAATAGACAGTAAAGTAAATGTTAGGAGGGGGGAACAACCATAAAACAACCAACCACCAAAATAAAAGCTCACAAATGAAACCAAAATGCCAAATCAACATGAAAATGCATAGCTGATGTTTTGTTTCATGTACATACATACACGCTAGTGCTTAGTAATATGCAGAAATTGCAGATATGACTTAATCCTTCAAAGACTTTATGCTAGTTTCTCCCTCTGCAAAATTGTCAGTGAAGGAAGAATGGTGTGAAAGAACTAAGAATCATGATGTCAAGATGGTCAGTATTATTGACGGATTTCCTTTCATATTTTGATTTTACAGAATTAGCTAAATACATTTCCTAAAAGAATGAACCCAAATTGGATTCAGTTGTGTTATTGGGTGAAAGAATGAATTTTCTTGATTTACTGCATGAAAGAAAGGTCTCTCTGCATTATTCGTACATACCAACAAACTCAAGTGGTGTGAAGAAGTCTCAGCAATTAAATGTAGTGGAGTAAATGGGAGGCGATTGTTAAAAACCCTCATCTGAGCAGTGAGGGAGCAAATCCCTTTGTGATCCTGTATTGGGTTTGACTGAGATGGAGTTAATGTCCCCATATAGTTTTCAGAAACACTGTGCCTCGGATTGAAGATAACCCATGATGTTGTGACTGCTATAAGGCTGGCACAGCATCAAGGCGATGGGGTGGACAAGATCCTGGGAAGGGGACGTAATCAAGACAGCTGACCCAAACTGACCAAAGAGCTATTCCATACCATATGACATCAGCTCAGGGATAAAGGGCAGAGCAGAAGGAAGGAAGGGGGTGGGAAGAAGACGTCTGCCCCCCAAGCAACCACTACATGTTCTGGAGCCCTGCTTCCCGGGAAAGGGCCAGACATCGCCTGTTATGGGAAGTAGAGACTAAAGCTCAATTTTGCTTTGCTTTACTTCACGCACGTGGCCTTGCCTGCCTTTATTTTGCTTATTAAACTGCCTTTACTAAAACCCACGGGCTGTTTCCATCCGTTCTCTCCCTCTTGTCATGCCGTGGGAGGTGTGGGGCTAGAACATGATAGAGAACCTTGGTGGGTACCTGGCACTCGGCCCAGGTCAACCCACCACAGATCCATTGTCTTGGTTTGAGTTATGACCCTAAACTGACCAACAAATATTCCATTCCATATATATCATATTCAGTATAAAACTGAGGGTCAGTCCCTGAAACTTTCACATCAAGCTTGGGCCTAGGGGTCTCTTACATAAAGCCTAAGACCCAAGCAAGGCAGTGCATGATTAAGCTATTTAGCACTTAATTAACGGAAAATACAAAAAAGGAGAGGTTTGGGTCTCTACCCTCCCTGAAGGCTGAGCACCTGAGCTATCTGGGTGGTGGACTGGTAACTCTCCTTGTGAGGATCAGAAGCTCAGCTTTGCTGTTGCAGGACTCTGTCCATTCTTCCTTTGATCTCAGTCCAAGAGTTCCTGAATCCAATTCTAGGATCCAGCCCCCGAGTCTATTCCTGTCTGCTGCTACGTCCTTCTGCTACAGTGTCAGAAGTGATGGTGAAGTAGCTGCCATCAAGGGTTGTTTGGGTTCGGTATTGGATTTGTTTATATTTGTATATATATTTTGGTTTATTATTTTCATTAAAGTAGTTTAATTTCTCATTTCCAATCCACAAGTCTCTCTCTCTCTCTCTGTTAATTCCCTTTTTCTTTCCTGGAGTGGGGGCAGAGGGGATAATAGAGAACGTCTGTGAGTGGACTAGTGGTTTGCCCAGCCCTGAACCTTGACATACATGTAGGTGGAATCATCCTGGGAACACCATTCCTGCTGATGTGGGCCTTCTTTTCAGATATTCCCCAGGAGAAGTCTTCATATAGTTTGTCAATATGGCTGTAGAATTATGTCTTTGTTTTCTTAGAAATACGGCGCTCTGTAGATTTATTGACTTTCAGTCTAGAATTAACTATTGCAATTATGTTGTACATTAGTTCTTACAAGCTTGCCACATATTTCTAAGTTCTTTCCTCAAGCTCATATTTTCTAGATGAATTGAAGCATGTCTTCTGCAAGAAAAAAAAAAATCCAGCCTTGATTTAAAGACATCAGGTGTTAGAAAACTTTCAGACAGAATCTGATTCCTGGTCTGAGTTTTCTTGTGGCTTTCATCATGGGGTTCATTAGTCCCTGGGTATCTGTGGACTACCTCTAATGCAGTCATGAAATGTGATTGAGGAAATTAAGTTCTTGGTCTCTACATAGCAATTGACCTGTGTAAAATGCCCTTGAAAGCCTGTATTTCCATGGAAAGAAGTTGAAGGATGTATAAATTCTAAAAATTACTTACCTAGTCTCTAAAAATGCCAGCACTAGACCCCTCAGAGAAGGATACAAGCAGTCCCATATTTTGTAATTATAAAGTAATGTGTCAGAAGGGGATATTATTCCTGTCCCAACCTTTTACAAAGCTAGTTTATGCCCTGAAGTACAAGTTTATTTCACTAGATTTTTGAGATGACTTTTATTCCATCCTGTAGCTCAGAGTGAATAACTGGAAAACAACTTTAGATTAGTGGTCAGTTTTCTAAACCACAGCACAGTATCTGACATCCCGTTCTTCAGCATTAGCCTTCAATACAATATTCATTCCAGCCCACAGTCCTGTATAATCTGAAAATGCTACATAAATTTTCATAGATATTTGAGTTGTATCACAGATATTTGAGTGTGATGGCTGCATGATGAAAAAACAACCAATAAACCAAATAAAAGAATGGAAAAAATATCAGAGTCACTGTATGTCAAAAGATGACAAAAATTGCTCACTTCTCATAGCAATAGACCAAGCCTATCTGGAGAAGCAAAGATGGGATGTGTTGTGGCAGACACTGCATCCTCAGGGTTTGGGGAGAGGAGGCTGAGTTGTGAGACAGTTTCACATCTAGGCTGAGAGAGTTGGGATTATTCAGCCTGGAGAAGAGAAGGCTCCAAGGCCTTCCAGTATTTAAGGGGGCCTACAAGAGGGCTGGGAAGGGACCTTTTAGGATGTCAGGGAGTGATAGGACTAGAGGGAATGGATATAAGCTTGAGGAAGGTAGATTTAGGTTGGACATTAGGAAGATCTTCACCATGAGGGTGGTGAGACACTGGAACAGGTTGCCCAGAGAGGTGGTGGAAGCCCCATCCCTTGAAGTTTTTAAGGCCAGGCTAGATGGGGCTCTGTGCAACCTGATCTAGTGGGAGGTGTCCCTGCCCATGGGAAGGGGGTTGCAACTGGATGATCTTTAAGGTCCCTTCCAACCCTGACAATTCTATGATTCTGTCCACATTGGTGAGTGTCAGACACCTGCATGGAGACATCAGCAGCTTTCCCACTCATTCTTTGTCTGAATCTGGTCTCTGTTGGTTTTGAGCCTTGTACTACTAGGCTTTCACTGTCAGGCACTGAAGGCCTCATCCTCCTCATGTCCTCAGTCTTGATAGTATTAATGGACATACTGATGGGAGAGGTACAAAGATTCAGTCCTATCCTTTCGGGGAAAAAAAGAAACTAGAAGTGAAATAGATTTTGAAGTAGGAAGCACATTTCCCATGTTGAAGAGTCACAACAGTTGAGAAATAAGAATATTTTAGTGATTAGTCACAGTTAATCTTAATAATGCTTTAGGCTTTGTAATAAGTCAAGCACAATATCCTCTCCTCCATGAAGGAGTGAGATGTAGGGTTTCCAAGTGGAAAAGTGTTACAAATGAGATATTTGCAATAATTCCTCCACTGCGGCTAGCCACACTACATAATATTTTCCACTAAAACAGATATCTGCCTTGCATTAGGAGAGAGAAATCATATCTACAAACTCTCTGTAAATCAGAAGTTCATTAAGGGAGTGTGCAAAGGAGGTTTTGGAAGGTAATTTTGCTACAAACTAGTTCTCACAGGAATGAAGCTTTCAAAAGCATGATTGCTCTGAGAAATTCAAATTATCTACTCTACCTGATACTAAGTCTTCCATAGAGATTACAAAGCACTTAAATTTTTACCCACTTTGTTAACAGAAATCCCTGAGGAAGGTTTCAATCCATTTACAAGCACTGCTGTGAGAAGGAAAGAAAAGATGCTGTAAGTTTTCAAAACCATCTCCAGCACAGCTAGAGTTAAATTCTATTTACATTATTGCTTCTACATCACAAAGCTCTTTGTTCAGAAATTTACCACCGAGTCCCACAAAAAAGCCCACTCTGGACTGAAACTCTGTCTACACGAGTTCAGCCAAGAAACAGTATTTCCTGGCACTTTGTCCTCTTCTTTTTTCTAGCACTGAAACAGAAAAAGATGCTAAGTGGTTTACAGTTTCCAAGTACAAATGTGCTTCTTTTACTCAGAAAAATTACTTTAATTTTAAAATGAAACTATGCAGGCTTATAGCCTACACTGCTGATTGTTTTAAGTGTCAGTCAAGCTCCACCATGCAGATGGCCACAGGTATCATGGGCTGCCCAGACATCACTCAGAGGTGCACAGACTCCTCTAGGACATTGCCTGTTTTGTAGCAGTCCAAAGTCTAGCTTTTATTTAGGCAAAACTTCGACTGGCATCCATAGGGGTGTGTTATAGCAAGGGTCATTAGGGAAGGCATTACTCACCAAGGAGGCAGTTTCTGTCCCTGCCCCACCGCAAGTGAGACCCACATTTTTCAGTGTGGAAACACTTATTTGTGGGGTCAGTTGTACATCTTGTCCTTCTTGCAGCCCAGAAGCAGCATTTAGCACTGTGGCTGTGTTTTTAACTCGCTTGCCAAAAAAGCCACACCAGAGTTGACTGGTTCCAACATTTTCCCATAAGATTGCTTCTCAGGGTAGCTGAGAGTTATGGATGAGGGCAGGCAAAAGCTGGCACAGCTTCATTCTGAACCATGTCTAGCTAGGGTTTTGGACTTACGTACAAGGGGTTCTGCTGCATTCTGTCTTGTGTGCTGAAGTTCAAACATCTCCAAACAACACAATATAAAAAAAACAAACATAAAAAAAGAAGATCATAGAATCATTGAATGTTAGGGGTTGGAAGGGACCTAGAAAGATCACCTAGTCCAACCCCCCTGCCAGAGCAGGATCACCTAGACGAGGTCACACAGGAATGCATCCAGGCAGCTCTTGAATGTCTCCAGACAAGGAGACTCCACAGCCCTCCTGGGCAGCCTGTTCCAGTGCTCCATCACCCTTACTGTAAAGAAGTTTTTCCTCAGGTTAATACTAAACCTCCTGTGGTCCAACTTACTCCCATTCCCTCTTGTCCTAACATTGGATGACATTGAGAAGAGCCTGGCTCTATCGTCCTGACATTCACCCTTAACATATTTGTAAATATTAATGAGGTCCCCCCTCAGTCTCCTCTTCTCCAGGCTGAAGAGACCCAGCTCTCTCAGCCTGTCGTCATAGGGCAGATACTCCACTCCTTCAATAATCTTGGTGGCTCTGTGCTGGACTCTCTCCAGCAGCTCCCTATCCTTCTTGAGCTGTTATGCCCAGAACTGGACACAGTATTCCAGGTGGGGCCTCACCAGGGCAGAGTAGAGGGGGAGAA
>VWZO01002472.1:10454-33712 GCA_013396975.1 Bucco capensis | reverse complement strand
TGCCTTCCCCTCATCTATCCACCTAGTTATGCCATCATAAAAGGCTATCAGATTAGTCAAGCAGGATTTCCCCTTACGGAATCCATGTTGACTACTCGTGATAAGCCTCCTCTCCTCCAAATGCTTGGAGATGGTGGCAAGAACAAGCTGTTCCATCACCTTTCCAGGGATGGAGGTGAGGATGACCGGCCTATAGTTACCTGGGTTGTCTTTCTTGCTCTTTTTGAAGATTGGGATAACATTGGCCTTCCTCAAGTCCTCTGGCACCTCTCCCATTCACCAGGACCTGTCAAAGATTATGAAGAGCGGCCTAGCAATGACCTCTGCCATTTCCCTCAGCACTCTCAGGTGCATCCTATCCGGACTCACGGACTTGCAGATGTCCCATTTGCTCAACTGATCTCTGACCCAAACCTCATCAACTAAGGTAAAAACTACCTCCCTCCCATCTTCCTTTGTAGTTTTGAAGTTCCGGGACTCATGGTATTTGGCATTAGCAGTAAAGTCCGAGGCAAAGGTGTCATGAGTAGCTCTGCCTTCTCTGTATACTCGGTCACCAGTGCACCTATTTCATTCCTCAAAGGGCCCACACTACCTCTAGACTTCCTTTGCTTCCAACATACTTAAAAAATCTCTTCTTGTTATTCTTGACCTCCCTTGCCAGGTTAAGTCCTAAGGAGGCCTTAGCTTTCCTTGCCGCCCTACACCCTCTGACAATCTCCCTATATTCTTCCCAAGTGGCTTTTCCATTCTTCCATGTACTATGTATTTCCTTCTTATGCCGAGGAGGGAGCCTGTGTGGAATAAAAAGGCCAAGACATGAATCTTCCCTGAAGCCGCCTTGCAAGCACTACTGTATGCTGTGCTTTTGAAACCTGCAGGTGACAACTGGGCCTTCTGAGGACATGGTGAGCTTTGCTTTTGGCTTTGGTATATCTAGGCTTCCAAGCAAGCTCAACGCTTTGCTGTCTTCCAGATCCTGCAGCTTGTACAAGCCCAAAAATTTCCTGCAGGCCACAGCAGCTGTGTGGGGGACCCACATGTCATCCAGAGCAGAGTAGGAGGAATGAGGCAGCAGAGAATTTGCAAGAAAATACGCTGTTGTGCTAAAGCTGGCAAATGTCTGCATTGTGTTTGGCTGCTTCCTCTCCTAGTTACATCTTGCTGCCTGCATATATACACAGCTAAATCAAGACTAGCTATGCAACTGACCAATAGCAGATCAGCAGAAAAGGTGACATAAATAGGATCTCCCAGTGGTGCCACTTCAAAGCAGTTGACAGTCATCTGGGAGAAAAAAAATTGCCCACCAGCTTCTCTGGAGCTGGTGCATGAAGGAGACGCCCAGCCCAAGGCATGGCCTCAAGAAAGATCTGAAAATGGCTGTATTGTATTAATAATTGTGGGAATTATAGCTCTAGAGGGACCAATGCCTTCAGATATGGCATTCATAGCCTCTTGCAGAAATAGGGTTGCATTCAGAGAGTAAGCAAAATACATTTAATTTTCTTCCAGTGTTGCGTGTTGCATTTACTCCAGCACACTATTTTTGGTATGGTTGTTTCTGTAGGAGAGCTACTCTCTAACAACTGTCACCACATAGAAGCAGCAAACCTCCTGGGAGTTTAAGGCAGTTTTTATTTAGACCCACGCTTTATTATGATACCAAGTTTAGCCTCAGCCATGCTGCATACTGAAATCCCAGTGTCTGTGGCTACTCACAAGATAAAGGCCCATGCTTCTTCAGTTTCACTCTATTTAACAGCATTACTGCCCATGCAAAATTCTGCTCCTCTTAATCCAAACTTTTGACTGTAGCTCAGATTTGGAGATGGAGAGAGAGTCATCACAAAGCTGGTATGCAGTGTACACTGATGGGGACAAGAAATGCTGTGTAGTCGTCAGCACAGAGAAAGGGAGGCTGGTCTTAGAGCAGTGATGTTTGGGATGGAAGGAGCAAGATCAGTTTTTCTTCTTTGATGTGCCATATGTTGCTGGTAAAGATTTAAGTGCTATTTCTGGTTGCCACGTTGTTGTTCATTACCACAGGTTCTCTTTCTGAGGTGAAGACTTTCTCTCAGAGACAGTCACTAACTTTTTTAGCTTGGGATGATGTTATGTTTTAAATTACAACACAAATACATACAGGCACATATGCACCAACTCACACTATCCATAGGAGATCTGTATATAGTAGTGTGTAATTGTAGTTTTCCATCACAACATCTTAATTATGGATTTGCTTAAAAAAAAAAAAAAAGAAAAAATAAAGCAAAGCGTCACTCATCCAACTTGTCAGTACAACAGCCTGAGTTGTTCTGTTTGTTCATCTTCCATTCAGCTGGAGTTTGGGAAACCTTTGAATCTGCCCCCTCAGAAACTCCAACGGCTCAGAACATTGTATGCTCTTTGTTTCTATTCCAAAATATCAGCTTGCACACTCCAAAACTGTTTACAAAATACTGATTTGATCATACTCCCTCACACTTTACCAACTGCCATCTTTTTACTGTGAATGTTAATACAGTGATTGGGACAATGGTGGTGTTTCACTGCTGTAAAGAACAATAGTTTTCCTCATAAATTCCAGGAACATCTTTCTGCTACTCTGGCTGTTTCATGTAACAAATAATCTTTGCAATAGGAGAATGTGGCTTATCATGCAGATTTGTGTTCTTTATAAGTGGAAAATAATACTTGACAGTTTTCCCTGTGTGTCAATGCTTTTATTCTAGTCAGGATTGATACAAATATTTGTTGAGGAGAAGCACACAAATCAGCCTGCATAAGAAAACTTGCTGCTGAGTGCAAGTTTTGGTATGCCATTCCAGCGTAATACAGTCCCCTTCCTGTGAAAAGCAGTCCTCACACAAGGCTATGGCACAGCCAAACTGGGGGCTCTCTCAAGGCACAGACCTTTGAAGGGGCGTGTACCACCACCAGTTCAGGGAGGGAAGGAGATGTTGCTTGTCCAGAACAAAGCAACACATCCCATTATTAAGCCTTTCATCAGTGGTCAGTTCAGGTCTGAGAATATGTTTCAGTGCCATATGTTAGAGGAAGCCAACCACTGGACCAGCAAGAGGAATCTGCAGTGATGGAGTTGGGGGGGTTTTCAAAGCTGACCCTTAAGTCTCCATGCAAATACTTCAGTGTGTGTGTGTGTGCATACATCCATGTGCACACACCCATGCACACACATATATGCACACATTCCTTAGGCCTTGAAGAAGATCAGCCAGAACTTAGGGTTTGGCTGGTGGGTCTTGGTAGGAGAACAATGAAAGCTCTTATGGCTAAGAAGAAAATCATGCATGATGTTACAGCTGGAAGAATTGCGTGGAGAAGTCTGAGTGCTCCCAGAATATTACAGTTCCTCTAATATAGCTACAAGCCACACATCAAGCTCCAAATAGCTTCTTTTTTTAAGCTTGGATATAAGGGGGTAGAGGGAAGTGGGCAAGCAGTGGAGGGCTGAGAATGACAAGCAGGCATTCATTTGAAGGGAAACAATGAATCTACTAAAACGCTAAAGACTTACAGCATAAAGTCTTGGCAAGCTCATCACTTTCCCCAGAGCACTCCAAGGGACATGATAATCTAACATTATCCTAATGATTCTCGTGTCTTTAGGAATAAAGAAACATCACAATTCTTAAGATTGCAACACAGCACTTTGTAACAGCATAAAAATAAATACAGCCCTATCTGGAAATGTATGAAATATCTGCATTTTTTTCTTTTTTTCTGGACTGAAATGTTGCAGTTGTTCCACATAATGATACACCTCAGTTACATGAAGTTACAAGAAGGCCCTAACATTGTGAAAACACCACTATATTTTGCAGTAATGTCTCTGTATTTTAGTGTTTAAAAATGTCTCAAACTGTCAGAATCCCATAGCATGGCTTATTATTTTGTATATTCATAGACATTTAACATCCCTGGGCTGTTTTTTGGCAGGGATTATTTGGGTGGTTATGCTTTTCACTGCTCCCTGAAGGCTTCACAGGCCTCCTCAAATTCCAGTGCAGTCTGGACAGTAGAGTTCCAGCATATCGCAGCTCATCCATGGAAAGAAAGGAAAGATCTTGTAGCTAAACTCAGCCATTTAGTTTTCTTAGGCATCAGATGCTTCCCTACCCTCTAGTCAGCTTAGTTCTCTGGCCTAAAGCACTGGGTTTCCCTGCTGTCTTGGTCATGTGCAGAAAATACAATCCAATTACTTCTTCCATGCAGTGAAGATGCAGAGAGTCAGCAGTGATTGATAGATCCCTGCAGGGCAGAAAGACACATCCTCTGCAAAATAATGAACCCGGTAGCAAAACAAAAACAAAACAAAACAAAACAAACCCCAGCATTTTCACAATTGGAGACCCAACAGCCCTGATTGAGCTGAAGTTGAAAGTTCATGTAGTTTTGAATCATTGCTTCAGGCTCTTTTCAGAGTCAAAGGGATCTCAGTTTACACATTGGTTATAACGTTTAATTTTGCTTTAGTGACTGAGATAAAGTCAAACGTTTTTACTGTTTGGGAGGGGTTTTGAGTGAAAGCTGATACTGCATGTGGGGAGAGAGGGCTTTCTTCAATTCCACAGACCTGAAATAATCAGTACCCCAGAGTCAGCTCCACTTTGTTCAGATGCACTGTAGGCCAAAACTTCTTTCCTAGTCGTGGACTACTGTTATGGATATTCTTCACAGAAGTGTGAGCCAGAACATTTCTGAAGCAAGCACTGGCATTATCAATTGCAGCAGCCCTCGAGCAAGTGATCTGAGTTTCAAAGTGATGAAATGAAAGCTGCTGGTGCTTTTTCACCTCTGAACATCAGATAGTGTGCTCAAAGCCTTCTCTGGATGAAGACATTTGGTGTTAGCCACTGTTTTGAAAATTATCTCCTCATTATATTACAAACCTGAATACAATAACCTGAGCACTGCTATCATTTGCAATAAGAAGCAGTGAATATCCATTTATCACTGCTGCACCATTAGTTATCAACACAGGTAATTTACTGCCTTTGATGTCATTGCATTCATTATTGTGTATTTCTTCGCTTACTGTGAAATATTTGGGGATCCTCTCAATGGAAGCAGTGACATTTGGATATGTATAAAAAGGTCTTGCTAAACATATTTTCGAAAACTTTTCCCTCCTCCAAAAGCCAGTTTTGCCAGTTATATGTCTGTGAAACACAAACACCATTTATGTGTCAGAGCATAGGTCTGAAAAGCTTTCTAATGTTATTTTCCCACCTTGCAGATGTGGCAATCTTCACTTTCTCTGCTTACTGAGGAGCCTGAACTTCACCACCACAAATTAAAGACCAAATACTTCAGAGTCAAGCACCTGCTTCACATTGTGTGTGCACTGGTGTAATTGACAAAAAGCAGTGTGTGCCATATGAGTGCTGCCTGTGTCATCTCATCAGACAAGAAAATATTCCCCCAAGTGACGCATAACACCCTCAGAAAAGCCTGGGCTGGGTGATGACTGCCTTGCTCCCGTGGAGGAGCATCTGCATCGAGTTTCAGAAAAAAACAGTGGGTGGCAGAATCAGGCCCTGCAACTGTAGCCCTCTCTTCCCAGGTGACCTGCACATCAGAAATGCTTTTTCCTGAGGAAGCTGGCAAATGCATATAAAATATATCCAGAGATTTTTTTTTCCACCTGGCAATAACCACTTTAAGCCATGAAGGGAAATGTCTGTGAGCTAGAGAACAAGTAGGTGAGGTTTTCAAAAAACCTCTGCTCTCTCTTCATAGCCTTATGTCTAGAAACAGGTGAGTTTATTAGCCTTTCCACTCACGAGGCATAAGGATCTGTTTCATGCAGCATGGACAAACTGACTTGCCTCCAAGACTGCTGACACCCCTGTCAAAAGTCATTGGCATCACGCCAGCAAGCTCAAACTCTTTATGCAGGGTTTGTGGAAGGTGCAACCTGCCACACACATATCCTTGCCCAGACAAGCAGGCTTGCATAAGCCTCATTTCTTTAGGAATTCAGACTCAAAAATATTTCATTTTTGCTGTCTTTATATTATGCATTTCAATCAGCTGTGTTTCAATCACTGTCAACCAGCCTTCCTTGCTCTTGTGAGGCTGGAGAAGTCATAAATATGGCAGGTCCCTTTGAGCTTTATTGCTGGATGCTATCCATGACTGCTGAGCTGCAATATGAGAGCCAGCGACACCAAAAAGTAAGAGTTTATGTTCCTTCCCTATTACACATTTTTAGTGTGTAAATCCACAGGGCAGAAAAAATTTACAGGTGAGTGAGTAGTCATGGGGAAAGAAATCTGCATATAAAGCAGTGGCAGATATCTCTTTCTGCCTGGAACTTTTCCTGTCAGGAAGCTTTACACTAGGCTGAACAAAACCTTCAACCACTGGTGTTTTTCTCTTGTGCCTGAGTTAAGGGCAAGGGGGGGTCACTGACATTGTTTATCCATTATTCATTTAGCAATGGCTCTGGGGAGCAACTTAGTATCATGTTTTTCACTTACATGAATTGCAATAGGCTCATCTCTTGGTCAAGCCTGCCTACACTGGGGAAATTTTCTAAGTTGTTTTACAACTGGCATAGCTTAAACTGGGAGCTGCAGCAAAGACATGGTTATAGACAGCTTGAAGTGAGGGATCAGTTTTTACCAAAGAGGTTTCAGACTGTGGCACTAACTACACCCACTAAAACCAGACTATTAAGACTACATAATCTAGAAATACTTTGGCTTTGTTGAAATACACAATATCTGTCTCCCTTGGACGGAAAATACTTCTATTCCCCAAATTTCCCATTTTGTCTTGAAAGGACTGGCTTTTATTGGGAGATTCAAGTTTTTCTTGCTTTGTTTTCCTAGCCTTCTTTATATTTTAAGTCAATATATCACTAATGAGCCCAGATGAGATTTTTCAGTGCAGCTTTTACTGACAGAATCAAAATTATATGAAGTATTGCATTTTGAATCAGTGATGTCAAGAAGAGGTAGATTCTGATCTGCTGGGTGAAATGCTCTATTGTGATTTGAGCTAGAACAGAACTAATTCTGCTCAGTGATTTTACTTTTCAGCTAAGTCTCTTCCAAGTAACGGCACTTCCTGAAGTTAACAGCATGATTTTGCAGTATCTTCTTCTAGTAGTGATAACACTTGATGTTTGTAGTTACAAGAAAGGACTGGTATGCAGAAAAACTCTTAATTATACTTGCTCCTGTGCAGACCAAGGTCATTGCTAAATCTCATGTACCACAATGAGGGTGTAGAAAGTCAAAGGTCGCACCTGGAACAAAAAGCAGACAGGATAGGTGACCCTAAACTGACCAACTAGATATTCCATTCCATATACATCGTATTCAGTATAAAGCTGAGGAATCATGAGGGTCAAGCTCTCTTCTTCATTGGCCAGTGTCTGAGGAGGAATCTATCTATTCTGCCTTCAACCAGGACTCATGAGTTCCTGGATCCACTTTCAGAATCCAGCTCCTTCATTCAGTTCCCCCCCTGCCACTGAGTCCAGCCTGGGACTTCTGCCACAGCATCCATGGTTATGGTGATGTAATTGCCATCACGGGGTTAGGTTCGATATTGGTTTTGTATATATTCACTTTCTATTCCCCTTTGGGAAGGGAGAGGGATTAATAGAGAACATCTGCCGCTTATTAATGTCTGCCTCGCCCTAACCCTTGACATGCTCCCAGTTAAATCCCATCACTTGGAAGGTCTGTGCAACCAAGACATTTGTACACAAATGAAGCTGAGAGGCTGGACAGAGAAAAACTGGCTTTGTGGTTGTAATAGGAAGGATGTGAATAAAATCACAGCTGAAAACATTGAGCAAAAAACCTTGGTGGATCCCTAAGAGACAAAGATGGTAGATCCTCTGCTGAAGGAAGGCAGCTGAGGGGGAGGAGGAGGTGCTATACAGAAGGCAACATCCATCTCTGAACTTAAGACCTCCCAGTCCTGACATGAGAAGTGTCTGGGTTATTGGATGTGGTAGATTAAAAATTTTTCCAAAGACACACTTTCTGAAGACTAGTGAGATCTGCTGAATTTCAGCTGGAGTCAGATGCACATGCTTCACTCCTTTAGAGAGTCTCCAAAAATAGCAGAAGCAAGGTGGGATGTTAAAAGCATGAGTCCAAGGCCTTATGAGAGAATGCTTCCCTCAGTGTAGGAGGTATTCTTGCCTCAAAATAAGGTACTGACCAGGTAAAGGTAGGAGAGATCATGCCCAAGGGGACATGGTCAATAAATGTGCTCACCCTATGTCCCAGGAACACCCAAAGACACTGATTTTCCTGTGGTTCCTGCCTCCCCTCCCTGTTGGGAGGCAGGGACAGTTTTTCAGTGTGCCAGGGATGAGGCCACAGGGAGGAGGAGAAAGAAGGCAGAGAAAAAAGTTGGCTCTCATTCTTCACCATCTGTGAACCTCTGCACGTGGTTTACACCCTAGGAACTTATCCAGGGGTCCCTGTGAAATCAGAGTTCATGTGGACATATGAAGAGGGGCTATGTCCATCCTAAAGGAGAGAGAGGTATTCCGAAGTAGAAATCTGCTGTATTTTCCCTCAGTGCTCTTCTGTCTTCTCAGGTGGGCTATAGCTTCATCTCAGGCCATCCCTGGAGTGGGTTGGGATTCCAGGTTCGCTAGGGCCATGCCACAGCTTTGGGATAGTAACTGGAGCTGTTCACCTATCTCTCCAAAGAGACCACTGGTCACTTTGCCTTTTTTTTCCAGAGCTAACCATAAATAATAATGGAGATTCAGTAGTCTGTAGGCAAGGCTGTAAGCCCTGGCTTATATCAGCTGGTGAGGGCCTCTCTGTGTAGTGGGACGCACTAGCTTGTTCACATCTCCATATCTTCTACCTGCACAGGAGGATGTCTGATTCCCACGCTGGAGTTTCTGGCTGGTCAAGTGACCCAGCAGAGGACCCTGCCCTTGATGCTGTTAACCCTCTCTGGAAGGATGTGCCTGTTTTTCTCCTCCAAACTAGCACAGCCAAGCTAGCCTTACAGCTCAGGCTTAAAGCTAAGTGGCCAAAGTTAGGCTAAATAAAGGTCTCGCTTGAGCTCTGTGTTGAGTGCAAAGGATGCCTGAAAGAACACATCACCTTTCCTTCATGACAGAACTAGTTTCTGTGCAAAACAGTTTTGTACTTGCAGACTGGAAGGTGTTGTGTCTCTCTTTTTCTTGCCTCCAAGAAGCTAAAATTTTCATGTAAAATCTGGGCTAACTTGTTTCTGGCTGTATAATTAGTAAAAAGCATGCTGAATGATTAGACAACAAACTCCTTATGTCTTCTGAGAAGTGACTGTATGTGGTCCTCACTGCTAAACTGTCCAGATTGTCTTCTATCTAATGAACTCTCATCTCTACCTCTACCGAGCATTTAACTAAATTCTGGGCTTTACACATTTGCTTTAGTTTATCACCAACTGACAGCATCACCAACACTTTGTCAGCAAGTGACACAGTGTGGTGGAGAACTACCTTACTAGTCTTCTCAAGACATTTCTGGTAGCTCTCCAGGTTGCTACATCACCCGCCTCCTGTACCCTCTCTCAGCTGGACTAGGGGCTGGGGGCCAGGGTCACTGACTGCAGTGACAAGGGCAGCACAAATCTCTGATCCTTGCACAACCTCTGCTCAAGTTGGGGTCCAAAGTGAATTCAGCTCTCCCCATGCAGTTGGGCAGCCTATGGGCAGCATGGTATGGATCACAAACCGTCTCCCAAAATTTTCTGCAGTTTCCCCCAGGGCAGACAGGAACGTAGTGTTGGAAGTCTTTTGGTCATAGAAGGCTGCAGCTTGCTGATTCACCAGCATGATATTTGATGACTCCTATCCTCCAGTGTTATTTCTGCTTCTACAGTTACACTGGCTGGTTGTGGTACCCGGATGGAAAGCTAAAGAGGAAACCTTCAAAGAGAGGATGTGCTGGAGCCAAAGGACTCTTGCAGTGAGCAAAGGAATCCTGTGTCTTGTGTATCGTCCACTTTTGATATTATCAGGTGTCCTCTTGGAGAGCCTGAGTCTCCCCTGACTATGCGTTAGGCAGTACATTCCTGTAGCGTGCAGAAATATGTGTGAAACACTTCCATGCTTTTATTGGAAGCTGTCAGTGTCTTCCCATGCTGGCCACAGGAAAGTGCCAGATTCGAAGATCAAGCTTTTTCCCCAGCGCCTGGGCTGCACTACATTGTATCAGAGATTCCCCAGCTTCCTGCTGTGTCTTAAATGGTGGTGCAACTCCAGCTATGGAACCATGAGAAAGGTGTTGCAGGTGACCTCTCTCTGCCACAAGACGACATCCATATAGCCAAAGAAGGGCACAGCAGTACCATACCAACGCTGGCCCCCAAAAAGCTTCTCCTCAAACGGAACTTAGGTTGCAATGAGCCCTACACAGGAATTTGAAGCACCCAGTGTTGATAACATAGCATCAACTATGGACCACTGAAGAGCAAAGAAGAAGATTCCTTCCCACAAATGCAGGTTAATACTCTCTGTCCCATTTATTAACTATGCTTAATTTACATTCTTTTTCATTTGGCTGTGACAACACTGGCATAAGTGTAAATGCAAACTCCATTTAAATATCATAGAATCATAGAACAGTTACAGCTGGAACAGACCTTGAAGATCATTGAGTCCAGCCTTTGTCCCAGCCCTATCAACCTGCTAAGCGATGCCCCCCAGTGCAACATCTACCTGTCTCTTAAACACCTCCAGGGCCGGTGACTCAACCACAACATATCTATGTTTAGTTCCATTCTTCCCCTTCCAGTGAAAGTTTTGGTGTCAAACAAACTTCCATTGGACAGTTGCATTCACACTGACTATCTGGTTTTGATCTGTTATAAATAGAAATTAGGTCATAGCCAGATACTGCCTTAAATTTTCAGATACTAACTGGGAACAAATAGCATACAGTCTTGGCTTTACTTAGTAGTTTAAACTTGAAGTTTTACTGAGTGGTTAGTAGATAAAATGTTTCATTGTGAGCAGGTTTTTTTCACCTTGCCCTATAATATTTTATTTTGATTAAAGCTGTACTGAGGTAAAATTGCACATCTCACGCAAAAAGCAATTTACGTCTGCTCTTATTGAAGTTAACCGTACTTATTTGTCCTAGCATAATGTATTTTTCTAGCTGCATTCTAACTGCAGTGCTTTATCATATGAACCAAGTTAGATTTAATCAAATTCAGTTTGTGTTGTGAATTTTAAGGCATTTGTTCAATTAGCTGGAATAAAAGCAGAACATTTGGAAGAAAGAATAAAGCTGAAAAATGCTGGTGCTGAGCTGGGCGCTCACTGCTCCTTCTGTACCTTTCTTGCCCTGAAACATTTCTCATGCTTGAAAAGGCACTTTGATAAATTTTGGTTTGGTGTTTTGTTTTTTTTCCTCTTTCTGTTTCTCAGGTAGCTGGTGATCTTCATGAGATGGGGAAGACAAGAGTCATTTTATCAGGTCACAACACCCACATGTACATAAAACCTGATTGTTTTTCCTCCTGCGGTGCTTGTCATGAAGTTTTTTCTGGACACTGATGGACAATAATGGGACAATATTCAAGGTGAGGCCTTTTAATATATTGGAGTTCACTGGGAAGCCACAGTGCTGCTCCCCAGTTGCACTCCAGTCTTATCAGTGCCACTCGACTGCTTTCCTATTACTTTCGTTGTTGCCACCTGGTGGGAAAATTGCCATCACTCACTCGTGTTTGCCTTTCAGTCCTGAGTGTGCGGCTCAGGGAGGCCAGTGCAGGAGCCAAGGGGCAGAGGAGGTCAGTCAGCCCCTAACACCCCTTTTCAGCAAGCAAACTACTTTCTCCTCTAAACCTTTCTATTACTTCCCCCTAAAACAGCTTATTTGCACACATACCAAGTATTTTGGGATGTTTTTATCGTGTTGTCCTGTGTACTGAATGGAATATCCATTAATTATTATTAGCATATTACCTGTATTAAGAGAATTGTAATGCTTGTTGTTACTATGTCTTATGGCTGTAATTTTCCTTACATGGGAATTCTTGACTAACATGGTTTAGGTTCACTAGTCCGAGTGATATGAAAAGACCATTGTAAAATAATATAGAAAAGTAAAAATGTCTTGGTGCAGTCAGTGTGAAAAATGTGGTGTTTTTATATTTTGAAACAGTTTGTCAGACAGACAAGGTGACAGTCAACAAATCAAACTAATTACAACACAATTTATGTAGAGAAATTTTACTGGCCTGCTAATATTTGCCAGGAGTTGCCAATTACAGATGTTTAAAAAAAGTGCATTTTCAGCATTGGGTTTCTTTGTTCTTAAGAAAATGGACTGATGGAGCCTGTTGAGCTCCCTTGTTTGGAAGCAAAGCCCAGTCCAAGCACAAAAGCAGGGCTCAGAGACCTAAGTTCAGGTCATGGGTTTCAGACAGGGTTGCACAGACTGTGCTGTGGCTCCAGGCAGATCACTCCTGAATGCACCTCATGCCAGACAAAATCAGCAAGAATTTGCATGATCGCTAGAGGCTTTGCATCTCTGTGACTGTTATTCTCCAACACAGCTGGTTTTGCTGCAGGGACAATTGCAGCCTGATAATAGCAAAAGGATTTAGGAGCAGGGCTGGAGGGAGAAAGCGGAAGGGGAAGAAGGCTGGAAATAGCCTCTCACTTCAAAGGTTTTGCTGAATGACTCTCTGCCAATGGTGTCTGGTGGGTCTGACCACATACACGAACCAAAGCTTCAGGTTAGACCCGTAACTTAACGGTCCTCAAAATCCTGCTGCTCAGAGCTAAATGACCTCAGACCCTTCCCCTGTCTTCTCTGGGACAGCCAGAGAGAAAAGGCAAACAGATAATCAGCTTACTTTCTGAAACTGTAGAAATGCGTTGGCAAGCTTTTCCTTGTATGCCCAAAGCAGAACTGTGTGAATAAATGTGGTTTGGAGATTCTCAAATAGACTGGAAGGTGGGATGCCTTGTTCTGGGGGTGGGTTCAGATCCTCTTCCAAAGCAAGTTGAACTCAAGTATCTGAATTGGTAGCTGGATGCAGGGCTTCCAGAACTCAGCTGGGTTGCCCTTTTTCTCCCACAGTCATTTGTGTAGCCTGAGCCTGGCTTTGGTATCCCTCGGAAATGCCTATAAGCAAGGGCATATCTCTGCAGATCTTGGGAATCTTCTTCCTGGGCTGCTTTTGTTTTGCCTTTGGCTCTGAGTGATTTATGAAAGTTGCATAGAAGAGATTTGGGGACCAGATCTCTCTCATTTGGGTACTAAAAGAGGTTAAAGCTTCCATGGTGAACGAAGCCTTCTGGCCTCACTAGCCATAGGAATTCCTGGGAACTGAAGAGGATCAGCTCCTCTCCTCAGCAACCTCTGGAAGTTAGACCTGTGTACTAGCAGAAGCTCTCCTCTGATGATGACACACAGAGTTGAATTTCCTTTACAGCTGCACCTGAGGCGTGTGACACGCTTGCCTGCATACAAGTACACATTCATGCTTGGCTCATAGTTAGTCCAGCACCACAAGCCAACACTGACTGGTTATGTGGAAATTCAGTAGGACTGGGAACATGTACAGCAAGGGAGAGAAATAGGCCAGAAGAGTTATTTCAAGAAGATGTTGGTGATAGCTGCTGGTAGCAACAGGAAGTTATCAAAAGAAAATATCTATCTATCTATATATATACACACACATATGTATCTTCATAATAAAAACCAACATCTGCACCTGAACAGGATTTGGTGGTTCCTAAATGGCTCCATAGGCAAGAGAAGAGCTTTATGGACAGAGGTTTTGCATAAAGCACTTGTTGTTTACACCTGGAACTGGTATACAAATAAAGCCATCATTCTTTACTGCCAACCCTCCTCTACTCTGAGCCAAAACAGCCTGCGGAGCTGCATAACAGTGCTCCTGGCACCTGTTGCTCACAGGTGTAGCTTTTATACTTGTTTGCCGATGGTCATCCAAGTCAACTCACATGCTGAGCCCCATTTAATCCAAGAAAGTCACATATTAAGAAAAGCAGGGAGGGCTTTATTCAGAAAGGGGAACTTTGGCCTTGGACAGCAAAAGGAGAACATGGAGTTAATTTTCTGCTTTGAGTTGCCCTGCAGAGAAGTTTAGCTTTTTCCACTTAGTGTCAGAGAAGCCCAGGGGATGGGCCACCATGGACAGACGTTTCCCTGGGGAGCTGTCTCATTTGCCTTCCCTTCTACAGGAAGAAATTACTTCAGCTGGAAAAAAAAATGAAGCTTGAATTATAAAACACTATAAAACATTAGGTCTGAAATCCAAGATTTTTCTACCTCCCCATTTCTGTTACTTCTACACAACTGCCACCATCATCTCCTCTATCTTCCTACTTGCTAAGGTAGGTCACACAAGGTGCCTTCACCTTGAGAGGGTCAATTTTGGGAGTTGTGACCATTTGGTACCTTTCACTGCAGCTGCACAATCCCTGTGATGTCAATCACAAGCTGTTATGGATGTGCCTGGGACCCCCATAATCCCGAGAACCAAAACTGCCCTCTGCCAGATCTGTGTTTGATATGAAGGAGGCAGCAAGTGCCAGGTTACTGTACCATCTTCTACAGTCCTGAAAGCCATCAGGAACCTGGGGTGAGAAAGTGCCACTCTGATGGGGGGAACACAAGAAGGGGACCAAGGGTCTAAACCCCTCCTGGTGCTCACTGGATGCTGGTAGTGACTGGGAGGAGCACAAACAGGTGGTGAGGAGGAAGGAAAGTCTGGAAAAGGCAAGGAAAAGGGGAGATGAGAGCTGGAGTAACTCCAGGACAAAGAAGGTGGAGAAGCAGAAAAGATTTGCCAGTCTTAGCAAGGAAAAGAGGCAGTGATTGCAGTAGGAAGCCCTGAGCATTGTTATACTGTGCTGCATAATCATATCACAATGTCATCACACCCACACTTCAAAAAATCACAAGCTAGATCTCAGAAAAGCTTGAAATTAACTTAAAGATCTACAGACTGCTTAAACCAGTAAGTTCAGTCCTTTTTCTTTTAATTTCTCATTGTGAAAGGAGGATTCTGGTCATGTCTTCAGGCTTTTTTCTAGAAATTAACATTCAAGAAAACAATTCTCACCAAGCTGTGTGACTCAAAGAACTGAGGCATTGGGGAAAATGTCAGATATCACAAACCTTACCACTAAACAGCAAGCACTAGCAAGTGAGGGATTAGGTTTTCTCTGGACCTGCTCCTTTAAGTTCCCGGTAACCTGGTTTTTTTGCAGAGGTAGCTTTGATTTAGCAGCAGAGAACTGAGGTGGGAGCGACAGACCACATACTGTCTCCTGGATACCTTCCCTTTATAGCTTCCTGTGGCACTGTCACTCAGTCTTGGCTAGAAATGGGAATGGATGTTTTCTTTTTGTGCAGGGAGCATGGATATTTCAGATGCACGCATTTGGAGCCAAACATACCTGTGATGAGGCAGTAAGAAATAGGGTCCAGTCCCAGCTAGCATGGCTTCAAGAGACAGTTTCCGAGCAGAGGTTAAGCTGAGGCAAAAAGCAAGCCACAGACCCACACCCCAGTTGTGAAGTACTGTAAGGTACAGTGTTGTCCCTTTGGCAAACTATGTTAAGCACTTGAAAACTCTCAACAAACAGCCAAAATCCCCAAACTCTTTCTGGAAAAAACTTTCTGGATGGAAAAAGACCCTGTGTCTAGAAAAATATGGGCTGCATCCAAAGCCAAAAAAAAAATTCAGTTTACCATCCAGACACCAAGTGATAGCCAGCCTTCAGATTCTCCAATGCAAACTCCAGGTCTCCACACCCTTTCAGACAGTGTGAAAGATAATTTGGGCATTTACAGAAAATCTGGATAAAATCAAGCTCATCTTAATCTTTCATCCAATGAGACATTTGATGTATTTGAACATTTATCTCATCCTTTAAAATCACCTGTGTCTCCCTTTTAAAGTCTGAAGTAATTACAGTCATAATAAATGTCTTTATGGAAGTTCAACTTCTTGGAATAAAATTCAAATAGGAAGTGGCTGTATAGACAGGTGCACAGAATAAAATAGGCAGGGTGGCTTACAGTGGTGTATATTCTCTCTAAGGAAATATATCAGTGGTCCTCCATACAAAAAACACCCTTCTACCACTATGGAATGCCTTAAATGACACTCTTCAGTGCTTTTTTTTTTCCTCCTCCAGCATGAAGGAGTGATTTGTCTAGATATCTCACTTGCTTGAGCCAAACCCAAGAGTGTGTAGTGTAATCTGTGTCACTGCAAACATTTCTGGTAGATTTCTTTGTAAGAACTCTTCCTTCTAGATGAAGTGATCAAAAGCAAGAAATAAGAAATGGCTTAAGTTTATTTCCTTGCTTAGATGTTTTCTGTCCCCTGAAATATATCTTACAAGCATGATGAATATGAACTGGAAGAAATAATCTTTGCATTCATAAAGATATGTGTACATAAATTAGTCCTATTCTAGATTATCATAAAATCATATAATAGTTTGGGATGGAAGGGATCTTAAAGATCATCTAGTTCAACTCCCCTGCCATAGGCAGGGACTCCTTCCAGTAGACCAGGTTGCTCAAAGCCTCATCCAACCTGGCCTTGAATATTTCCAAGGATGGGGCATTTACAGCTTCTCTGGGCAACCTATTCCAGTGTCTCAGCATCTTCATAGTGAAGAATTTCCTCCTTCTATGTGATCTAAATTTACCCTCTTTCATCTTAAAGCTGTTACTCCTTGTCCTATCACTACACACCATTGTAAAAAGTCCCTCTCCAGCTGCCCTGCAGCCCCCCTTTAGGTACTGGAAGGCTGCTATAAGGTCTTCTTGGAGCCTTCTCCAGGTTAACAATCCCAACTCTATCCGTCTGTCTTCACAGGAGGGTTATTCCAGCCCTTTGATCATCTTTGTGGCCCCCCTCTGGACTTGCTTCAACAGATCTATTTCTTTCTTATGTTAGGGACCCCAGAGCTGAACACAGTACTCCAAGTAGAGTCTCATGTGAGTTGAGCAGGGGGGAAGACTCACCTCCCATGACCTGCTGGTCACACTTTTCTTACTGCAGCCCAGGTTGTAAATGGATTTCTGAGCTGTGAGTGCACACTGCTGGCTCATCTCAGTTTTTCATCCACCAACACCCTGAAGTCTTTCTCCACAGAGCTTCTCTCAATCTACTTGTTGCCCAGCCTGTATTTGTGTTTGAGATTGCCATGACCCATGTGTAGAACCTTGCACTTGGCCTCCAGCATGTCAACCACACCACACAGCTTGGTGTCTTCAGCAGACTTGCTGAGAGCATACTCAATCTCATCTTTGTTGCCAACAAAGATGTTAAACAGTGCTGGTCCCAATACCAACCCCTGAGGAACACCACTAGTCATTGGTCTCCACTTGGACATTGAGATGTTGGCTGCAATTCTTTGAGTGTGGCCATCTAGGCAATTCCTTGTCCACTGACTCGTCTATCCATCAAACCCCATATCTCTCCAATTTAGTCCTCTGTATTCTTCCATCCAGGCTAGTATCCAGCATCTTCTGAGAACATTCTGCTGACTGAGTTCCACCTGTACATTGAGAGAGGATTTATGGTTGCTTCTGCACAGCTTACTGACTGTGCTAGCTCTAGTTTCCCACTCAGAGGCTCCTTCTGCTTGACCTTGGATGGCAAGAGAAGCAAGTCAGCAAGCCCTTTCTCTTTTCACCTGTTTCCCAGCAAAAGAAGCATTAACATGTCAGACTGCCAGAAAACACACCACAGATATTCTCCTACATATTGCTTCTTTTATTCCTTTCTTCATGTCAAGAGCCAAAGAGGTGGGTGACGGATTTCCAGTGGGGGCAGGAATTGTGCACTGCTATTGTGACCTCTCAGTCTTTTACAGTTAAATGGGAAGGGGCCCTGAAATGAGGCACTAAAGTCAACAGCTTATTCACAAAGTCCCTGGCTAGTTAGTCATTTAGAAAAAAAAAAAAAAGAAAAAAAAAAGAAATTGCAATCTGTCAAGAGAGGAGAGAGGATTTAAAAGGATATACTTTAATAGCTATAAATTACTAAAGAAAAAGAAGTACAGGATAATGTGCAAAGGGTCAATTCAATAAAAGGAGGGAAGGAGACACTTGAGTTTCCTTGAACTCACCAAGGATGCAGCTGCATTGGATGTGCTTGCTGCACATACATGTAGCTGGGTAATTGCTAGGTTAAGAACTGAAATAGCAGCATGTGGGCCTCATCCAAAGGAGCAAGCAGACACACAGCAAAAAAAAAGAAAAAAATCACCAGCCCAGCCTTGGGCAAAGTTTTGCTACATGCAGAGTAGACCAACTATTTATTTCTGAAATTTACACTTTGTAAAGTATAAATAAGCAGGGAGGATCAGCACACTCCCCCAGCAATGTACATACCCTCTGACAGATACTGTGTTTGGGTCTATCTAATGAGTGCAGCCCTGGAAATGAGAGCAGATCCCTGTGGAGGCTTCATGCTCTCACATTGCATATTTTAGGAAGTAGCTCAATTAATCTGAAGGTTAACTTAATTAAGTAAAGCTCACCTCCTTATCAGGCCCTTCTAGGCTTTTACTTCATACCAGGTACTGTGAAGCCATTCATTAGGCCTCACAATGTGCCTCTCAGCTAGGTAAATATGTGCTAATCGTATTTCACAGAAGGTTCCAACAAAGGCAGAACAGTTATGCCCATAGTTCTGAATGTCTGGCCTTCAGGAGTTGTGTATGGACACAAAGGAAAATCTGGTGCAGAGGAAGGAATATCTCAGCACCCAGGGCCTGTGAGAGACAGAAAAAGGAGGAGAAGAACAGAAATGAACAGTCACCTGAAACACTGATGGTTGATTGCTAAGCCCCAAACTGCGCGCTGCCTGTTCAGCGGTGGCCACCAAGGCTGGGGTTGACTGGAGAAAAACCACAGGCACTCCCACTCCTGCAGCTGGGAGGCCCTGGAGAGCCAAGGCAACCAGAGTGGTGCAAAAATAAGTATTGTTTCTGATCCATTTTAGGGTCCTGCTTTCCTTGCAGAAAAACAGAGAGCTCACACCCATCAATGGGTGTCAGTCCTGGCAGGGCAGTGAAAGCACAAACCCCAGTGGAAAACCCTATGTGCAAACATGGTTGTGTCTCCTGCATGCAGTAAGCAAACCAAGTCACAGCAGACTCATGCTGTGCATGGTGACAGTGCAATGTGAAGTCTGCACAGAGATGTAAGCACGTGAGTGTTGGATATGGGGGTGAAATTGTCTCTTGCTCTTATATGATGGAGAAGCAAGTTTGTCTTGCCATCCTACAGTCACATGAACCGCAGCAAAAGAAACCTAAAGGAACTGGACAAGGTCACCAAGAGAGAGAAAAACAAATCTGAAAGGTTTTCATGACATCCTGCCTTGAATCTATGTCCCAGTTACACTCTTCCTGACTGTTCTTGCACTCCCATCTTTTAGTTCCTTACCCCTACTTTCCTTCTCCTATAAAAGAAAAACATTATTTCCTAGAAAAGAAATGTGATGTTTATTACTACAAGAAGCACAATGCCACAATCAGGTTAAGAAAACAATTGACCAAATGCTGACATACATATATTACTGAAAACCTAATTCTGAAAAGCTTCATTCACTCATTGGGGATGCTTGGCTTGTTTACAATGCCACTTCTGTTACAAATGTCTTTAAGGACAGGTAATTTTGAGAATGAGAGGAGCCTGGTGGTCTTACGAATTTGGCATGCAAATTTACCAAGCATATTCAATCTCTGTTTCCTCACCTAGCAGTACTGACAAAAATCATGTTTTCACCTCATTTGAAGAAAAAAAGAGACATATTAAAAAAAATAAAAAAGATAAGAGAGAAGGAGAGAGATGAAAAAAGTATTTGGATGTAAAGCAGCACGAAGGGTTAGCAGCAGAGATGAGGTGTATGTACATCACTAGCACACTGTCTCTCTCTCTGTTAGCACTCTGCCAGTTCTGTATCCACCTTGAAAATAAGTTCCTTGGTGCTGCTTAATTACTGCACAGTATCTGAAATTTTGGAGACAAATACATCTCCCAATAACTATATTTTCATCTTGCCCAATTCTCAGCATTCTCAAAAATGCACCACCTCCCATCTCAGTCTCAAACAGTTATATTCATCTTTTTGCATCTTACCTCAGAGCTTCCTCAGCACTTTTTATACCTGTTTTCATGAATAAAGTGGTTGCTTTCAAGGCTGATTTTTCCCTTAGCTGCTGTTTTGGAGGTAACTGGAGAGGTCTTGGGCATATATGGATTTGCAACTTTAAAGAGGCTCACAAATCTTACCCATTTTTGAGGGACTTTAGATGGTCTTCCTTTCAGTATCTCTTGCTTTCCTATGCTTAAGTTAAATCATGCATGCTATGAGCGGCCTAACAGCTAGCACAGCTCTGTGTGGTGTGTTGTTTTTCCAAATGTTGAGCATTTGGCATCAGGGCACACTCAGACAAATACCCAGCAGAGGGCAATGATTAAAAAAGTGTCCTCTCAAAAAAGGAAGGACTCATCTTGTTGGCAAACCACCAGCAGCAAGAGATTATGCTAAGACTGTAAATTATGAAAGTATGATAAAGGTATAGGCTTTTTTTTTCCATCCTCGATTCCTCTATTACATTTTCTGGTACAGAAACAATACTTTTGTTGTCCACGAATTTCCTCATTTATAGGAGACGTAGAGTCCCCTTGAGGTTTGAAAGGTTAACTCTGCAGTAAGAGTCACATTGCTTTTTTCAGACCTCTCCTGGGTCCTGGGAAGGCCAGGAGGAGTGCTAAGGGTGTTGTCAGCAAACTGGAACTGAGAAGTACATGCTGAGGTAGTCCTGTAAAGCAAAGCAGAGGAGTAGAGCTGGAGACACATTGTTGAAAGAAGAATAAGTAAAAATTTTTGCCAAGCAGTGTGAGTCTGCCAAACTACCAAACAGTTTGAGACTACCTCTCAGTTCATGGCTTGGAAAATGTATTTTGTTAAGAGCTACACATGCTCCTAGGTGCCCACATTTTAGCCTAAAAATCAGCCTGATTAATTCATACATAGGTCAGGACTGGGAGCAACATGGAGGTGGGAGCAACAGAATAGAGCTGGGGAAAAAAGAAAACAATCAAGACAAAATGCACTTTGGAGCTCTGAGGTAGTGCAGATAGTGGGTGCTATTAGCAGTCACTGGGACTGATGCTGGGGCACTTCTAGAAAAGGCAGCAGATAATAAGAAACAGCTTTAAGAACAAACTAAGGTGGGAAAAAAATACTGCTGAGAGACTGTAGATGGAAAATTTGGAGACAGTGAAAATGCTAAAGGAGGCCAAACAAATTCCACTATAACCAGCAGAGTGTTTTTAAATTGTGTCCTTTAATAATCTACTATTTGCATTACCATGAGATGGCATTGCATTACTTGGGCATGCAAACAATTGTTGAATTGCTGTAAAAAAATGTTGACCTGGGGGAAAGAATTTCTGTAATAAATATCTCAGCATGAATAATAAGATAAAGTTATTTAAGTGACAGGTCCTTGAAAAATTAGCCTAAATTCCTAATAACTGTACCACATAGCTTAAAGAAATCTAATTTTATCTCTGCCTTCCATATAGTAAATCTTCCTATCACATTCCTTCCTTGCTTCATTTCTATTTCTTTGCTTAATAATCAGCTACTTAAAAGACTAGGGATAATGTTAACAATGGGCAAATTAGATACATAGAAAAGAAATGTCTGTGCTTTCACAAGTACCCAGCATGACTCTCATTAAACCAAAACCAAAGCTTGAGGAGATAGCACAGAAACCTGGGCAGGCTGCAGTGGAACAAGGCAAGAACTCAGGCAAACTTAGTGTCAAGCAGACAACATTTATTCAGTGTTGCAGTGGTAAAATATTTAACAACGGGAGCTCCTCTCCCCTTCAGCACTTTTCTCCCATAAACTAATTAAGCTATAATATTATGAGCACTTCCTTCCAGGCTATGATTTCCTTTTAGCATGACTATGGGCAGGCTGGGCAAAGCTTGGTTATTGCTGTGATGAAAAAACTAGCACTACATTTTTGCTTCAGTCTCCTTTATTATTTTTTTTTTCAAGCTCTACACAAAACCACTCACATGCCCAGTGGCTCAATCTCACTTCCAACTAAGTCAATGACAAAACTCACATTGACTTAAATAGGAGCAGGTTTGCATCCCAAAGGCTACAGTCAAGGCTTCTAACAGTGAGACTACTAACAGGGAAAATAGACAGAGTTAGAAAATGTTGTCAACTTCCCTTTTCTTAGGAGCAGTAATTCAAAGTGAATAGAGTGGGCAGGTTCATTTTGAAATTATTTTCAGGAAGAAAAAATCTGTAGTCTATTTATAATGTGGTGATTCAGCTCTTCTTATAATTGTGGATGGGATCTGTTGCAGAGAAGGAGGCAGCACATAGCAAGAATTATCAACTCTCCCTTTAAATAGTTTTGCAAGCCTTTTCTTAGCCCTTACTGTATTCAGCCCTTACTATATTACCTAGCTTATGCAGCAATGTACACTGCTGTTAATATGTTTTGGCCAATTAACTTGCTTGTATTGGAGTCCACCAATGAATAAAGAGCAGAAGACCTGTCAGACTCCAGGCACTTCCTCAGCACTGGCCTCCTGCTAAGGACAGAGCCCATACAAGGCCTGGGGAGAAACAGAATTTTTGTTTTCTTTTTACAACATTGACAAAACTAAGCAAAAGGATGAGATTAGATTAACAATGGCCACATTTATTTTAATTTCTCCTGCATGAACCTATATACTTTTGGGGCAGGGTGTAATCAACAAGTAAAAAAGACTGGAGAAAGAGCTTTGGAGACAGCCTGGCAGAGATGCCCAGTGTTTAAATTTACTGTGAACCCCTCAAAGGTAGCTGCTTCCACTCATAGAATCATAGAATGTTAGGGGTTGGAAGGGACTAGAAAGATCATCTAGTCCAACCCCCCTGCCAGAGCAGGATCACCTAGACCAGGTCACAGAGGAATGCGTCCAGGCAGCTCTTGAATGTCTCCAGACAAGGAGACTCCACAGCCCTCCTGGGCAGCCTGTTCCAGTGCTCTGTCACCCTTACTGTAAAGAAATTTTCCTCAGGTTAATACTAAACCTCCTGTGGTCCAACTTGTTCCCATTCCCTCTTGTCCTAACATTAGATGCCATTGAGAAGAGCCTGGCTCTCTCGTCCTGACATTCACCTTTAACACATTTGTAAACATTAATGAGGTCCCC
>VWZO01002461.1:27639-38095 GCA_013396975.1 Bucco capensis | reverse complement strand
CCTCCTCTCCTCCATGTACTTGGAGATGGTGACAAAGAGTTGTGAGACACTGGAACAGCCTTTCCAGGGAGGTGGTCGAGTCACCATCCCTGGAGGTGTTTAAGAAACGTGTAGACATGGTGCTGCAGGACATGCTCTAGTGGCAGGCATGGAGGGCAGGTGTTGTTTTGTTTTTGGTTGGACTCGGTGAACTGATATGTCCTTTCCAACCTTGAAGATTCTGTGATTAAATCTTGCAAGTTTGTGGAGCTATGTTTTATAGACTCTTATTGCAAAATAACTTAGTCTTTTTAAAAAAATGCTTGAAACTCTGGATTTCTCTTCCCAGTCAAGCTGTTTAAAAACAAACAAACACCAATAAAATCAAACACCAAAACTATAATTTTTGAAGTGATTTTACATAGCAGAGTTCTTGAGTATTGCTGTCAGGCTGATAATGTCTCAAAGTGAGGAGTTTCAAATAGCAAGCCATCTTTAGCATAGTTATTGTATTGCTTTTGGTTTTTATCATTTAGCGTCATCTCTGCAGATTTTGTGAAGAATCCTGAGGGTGTAAAACTTCAATAAAGCTGTAGTCATAGCTGAGCCTGGATCAGTTGTTCACATCTTTCTGTTAGCCCTACCATGGATATTACTCTTGGTGAAAAGATAACCAGAAGTAGTGATTGTTACATGTTTTCTTTTATAAGCTTGAAATCTTCAGAATGCCATCATTTAGTGAAGAGTTTGAAAGTCTCTCTCTCTGAAATGGGATGAATAACTTCTTGCCAATGTATTTGTTCGTTTCAAATATTCTGATAATTTTGTCAGGACAGCTCAATAGACCATTGTCTCTGTAGGCTTCAAACAAAATCTTTCTTCATGAATGTGCTTGTCTTGTCTTTAATATGTATTTGTTAAGTAGTTAGCAAAGTGACTCTCATGGTGCAGCTAACATACTCAAAGTGCAGTCAGTGGTTTTCCTTTCCATTTTTTGGAAAAACTACCTACTATGTATGCTTTGACTTCGACTAAACTTAGACTAAATTTAGTTGTTTTTTGGGTTTGTTTTTTTTTTTTTTAGCTGATTTATCCTGATTCTCATGATACATGACAATTATGAAGCAGCAGATGCCCTGAAAGTACTCTAAGAGCCTTGAATGCTGGAATTGTATTTCTTCAGCTGCCTTTCTGTCTGGGTTCAGGGGATCAGGCCTCTAGGTACTACTTCTGCCAAAGTACCACAAATCCATTTAAAATTGCCACATTCTGTAATTGACAATCTTAATTTTGCCCAAGTTGAGTTTGTACTGATATGCTACAGTGTTGCCAGTTCTGCAAGGATTTTTTTTTTGGGATTTCTGCTGTGTCACGACAGCTTAGAGAAAAAGTACCACTTTTAAAAAACTGAGGTTTGAAAGGTAAGCAGATTATTTTGTAGATTGTCTGAGGAAAGTGCTCCAAGTAAACAACTGTTAAAGATTTAAGAGTATTTTAAATAAGAATATTGTATTTTTAGAGTTTATGGCAAGTTCTTTAGTTCTTTGTTTTAAAATGTATTCGTTTCTGTTTAGCTGGAAGAAACAAACAACACATTAACCAAAGATGTTGATCTAATAACAAAGGAAAATGCAGAGATGAGTGAAAAACTGAAGAAAGAGGAGGAAGGTATGTCATGTTTGGAGTTGTAATTAAGCTGTTAAGAAGCACAACTGAATTTGAAGCACATGTGGCAAAATGGGAAGTGGGAGAAGATGCTGTTTGTCTTTCCTATTATTTTGGGCTTGGTGAAAAATTATATAAATAGTTGTTTTCATCTTGAAAATAATATCTGCCATGCCAATGCACCTGGTTTAAAAAGAGTAGCAAGGAGGACCCTGGGAACTAGTGACCTCTCAGCCTCACCTCTGTGCCTGGGAGATTCATGGACTAGATCATCCTAGCAGATATGCCAAGGCACATGGAGGACAGGGAGGTGATTAGAGACCAAGGGCAAGTCATTTGTGACCAACCTATTGGCCTTCTGTGATGGAGTGACTGCGTCAGTGGCAAGGGCTGGGGATGTCATCTCTCTGGCTTTCAGTAAAGCCTTTGACACAGTTCCACATAATATCCTTCTCTCTAAATTGGAGAGATATGGAATTGATGAGTGGACTGTTCAGTGGAAGAGGAATTGGTTGGATGGTCGCATCCAAACCAGAGTGGTCAATGGCTTGATGTCCAGATGGATATTGGTGGCAAGTGGTGTCCCTCAGGGGTCTATCTGGGATCAGTACTGCTTATTCTCCTTCTGGTAATTTGCTATCATGATAGTAGCATTAAACTGGTAACCTTTGTCATTGCAAACTGTATTTGCAAATTAAGTGACACAGCAGGAAAATGGAGAAGAAAACCTATGGAATTGTAGAAATGATTAAACTTTCAAATATTTACTTCGTCCTAAAATACTTCACTTTTAATATTATTTTAACAGAACATAAAATGAAAAAAGAGGAGGAAATCAATAATATTAGAATGCAGTATGAAAAGAGCATTAACACTGAAAGAACTCTGAAGACACAGGTATCACTTTTTATGCAGTTTAATAATTACTTAGCATGTCATGTTCAGTTTGTTTCAGTTTGGTTTTTTGTGCAAATAACTCTTAGTTCCTCTGAGACTGAAGTTTATATTAACTTAAATCTTTAATATGCCTTGTTGATCCTTACAGTTGAATAAGTTTGGATTCTGTGTACTTTTCAGTATTACTTGCCCTGTGAGTAAGGGTCATTTGTGTTGGTGAAAACTTTTTGTGTTGAATCCTGTAACTAGAGGAACTTAGCAGTTTTGTATAGAACATGCCTGCAAATAAAATTGTTCTTCCTGATTTTCCTTTTTCTCACCAGGCTGTCAACAAACTGGCTGAGATAATGAATAGGAAAGACTTTAAAATAGACAGAAAGAAAGCTAACATGCAAGATTTGAGGAAGAAAGAGAAGGAAAACAGAAAGCTTCAGTTAGAGCTTAATCAAGAAAAAGAGAAATTCAACCAGATGGTGGTGAAATACCAGAAGGAGCTCAATGAAATGCAAGCGGTAACACAGTCTGAATTTTTTTATGATGTTGTGGAATTCTTTCTGTGAACTCCTGGTCTACTTGGAAAAAACAAGTTATGTTTCACATGTTCTAAGCTACAGAATTTGAGTGAGGCAGAGAACTTGACAAGTGTGCAGCAGTGCTTGTTCTGATTCATTTCCACTTTCTGCATTCTTAACTGTGGAAGTTACTGATACATTATGAAGAATAAAACGTGAATACTATGTGGCATACTATTTATGCAATTTATTTCGGTGATAGGTGCTCTCATTTTCAAAACAGATGGTAATATGGTAACTTAATAGATTAATCAGACTGGTTTGTTCTTGACTGCATTGCTGGATCTTTGATATTTAACTTTTTTCAAGGCTGAATGAATACTTCTACTATAATTTGTTAATGCTATCAGAACTATCTAGAGCTACTAAACAAAATGGTAATGAGTTTTGTTATCAGGATACTCTGCTGCCATGGTTTTGGTCTCACAGTAACTGTGTACATGTATTTAAACACAGCAACTAGCAGAAGAATCTACATACAGGAATGAGCTCCAGATGCAGCTGGATAGTAAAGAGAGTGACATAGAACAGCTGCGTAGGAAAATTCTAGACCTCCAGCAAGGGATGGATTCTACCAGTGTTGCTGGTCTCCAACCAGATGAAACAGATGGAAACCTTTCAGGTAAGAGCAATGCATATTTGAACTAATTGATTTTGTGCGTACACATAGTTTTGGAAGGTATTATTTCAGACAGGTTTATCAGCTTTTAAAATCTTCTCTGTCTCTTTCTGTATCATATCTCCACTTCGTTTTCTGTTTTGCATTATTTCATTGCTTAACTGCTTATATTTAAGTCTTAATTTCTTCTCACATCATTTCTTCATACATACCAAGTATGGCTTGGTATTAGCATAATTCTTATCCGCTTTCATGGAAAGACTGGTACAACTACAGCATGCAGTGTCACAGAATCAGAGAATATTCATGGCTGGAAATGACCTCTCAGATCACAAGGTCCAAACCGGGGGGGGGGGGGGGGGGTGGTGCGGAGACAACCCCTGCCCTCACTAGAGCATGTCCTGAAGCACACACATTCCTTAAACACCTCCAGAGATGGTGACTCAACCACCTTCCTGGGAAGGCTGTTCCATTGTCTCACAACTCTTTCTGTAAAGAATTGCTTCCTAATATCCAATCTAACCTGCCCCTGCCGCACCTTCAGACCATTCCCTCTGGTTCTGTCATTAGTTACTAAGGAGAAGAGGCCAACCCCCACCTCTCTACAACCTCCTTTCAGGTAGTTGTAGAGGGCAATGAGGTTCCCCCTCAGCCTCCTCTTCTCCAAACTAAACATGTCCAGCTCCCTCAGCCTCTCCTCATATGGCTTGTCCTCTAAACTCCTCACAAGCTTGGTAGCTCTCCTCTGGACACGCTCCAGCATCTCAATGTCCTTCCTATCATGAGGGGCCTAGAACTGAACACAGTACTCCAGCTGAGGCCTCACAAGTGCCGAGTACAAGGGTGCCATAACCTCCCTTCTCCTGCTCACCACACTATTCCTGATCCAAGCCAGGATCCTGCTGGCCTTCTTGGCCACCTGGGCACACTGCTGGCTCATATTCAGCTGGTTGTCCACCAGCAGCCCCAGGTCCTTCTCTGCTGGGCAGCTTTCCAGCCACTCATCCCCAAGCCTGTAGCGTTGCCTGGGGTTGTTGTGCCCAAAGTCCCAAAGGACACAGCACTTGGCCTTATTGAACCTCATGCAATTGGCCTTGGCCCATGGATCCAAGCTGTCCAAGTCCCTCTGCAGAGCCTCCCTGCCCTCCAGCACATCAACACTCCCACACAATTTGGTGTCATCTGCAATCTAAGTGAGGGTGCTCTCGATTCCCAAGTCCAGGTCATTAATAAAGATGCCAAACAAGACTGGCCCCAAAACTGAGCCCTGAGGGACACCACTGGTGACTGGCAGCCAGCTAGATTTCACTCCATTAATCACAACTCTCTGGGAACAGCCAGCCAGCCAGTTTTTAACCCAGTGCAGAGTACATTTGTCTATACCATGATCTGCCAGGTTCTCCAGGAGAATGCTGTGCGAGACAGTGTCAAAGGCCTTACCAAAGTCCAAGTAGACAATATTCCCCCCATCCAAAAGGCGAGTCACATGGTCATAGTGTCCAGTGAGTAGAACACAAGGCCAACAGTTCCAACGTGCAAAGACTGGTTTTTTTGATCTTGAATGCAGAATGGCTTTGATCTTGTCTGTTCTTACTCGGGTAATACCTTTGTGACAAGTGGCAATACTTGCCAGTGCAAGGAATTTCCATAATGTATTTATGATTGTATGCTATTCTGTTCTAGCAGATTAAAATAAGAACAAATAATACAGTGTAGTTAGGAATTTCCATCTAGTGTCAGTTCCTGGCACTACATTTGGAGACCCACTGTTACACTGGTCAGTGATGTCCCCCTCCCAGCGTTTCACATGTGTCATCAACTTGGATTTTCATGTGATCCACTTCTGTATCTCTAGGTACAGAAAAAAAGCTCAGTGGTAATATGCTGTGCTTAACAATTTTGGTATATTGGAGCTAGGTTTATTTTTCCTGTAGTTAAGTCACTTTTACGATTGATCATGAAATTAGTAATAAATACTTACCTTACGTACTTGTCTTACAGATTTACAGTCTGATTTTTATTGTAGAAAAATAGATTCAAACATACAAAAATAGGATACTATGGGTATTTTAAGACCAGATAAAAGTAAATAGAATCATTTTAGGTGTCTCTTTTCCTGTTAATGCACTTCATGCTGCTCAGATTGCCACGTTCTAGAGTTTTTCCAGGGATCTTAGAGTGATTGAAATTTCAGGTAGGTTACAAGATTTAGTCTTTGTTTTTATGTAGTTATTCATTTCTATGTCTATTTGTGTCCTGTCTTCTCTTAGTATGTTAGATTTTAATTTTTAGTTACTGTTTAAATGAATTCTGTTCTAGAATAGATTTTAATTCAGATAGTGATACAGCCTCTTCTTTACAACTTCCATGCTGTCCAAGAAGCCTTTTGCACTCTGAAGTTTGATCTGAAAAACCCTCAGGCAATTGCCCGTGCAAAGTAAATTTCTAGTTTACTTCTTTTAAAAACATTGAGTCCAGTTTCCATGGAAGCTCAGTATTGGGAGCTCTTAGAGCTATTAGATTGGTGAAGGAACATTTTTTTTTTTCTTAGCTGTCACCTGCTAGGAATTCCCTCTGGTATTTCTGAACTGTCACTACCCCTCAGAACTCTTTCTCCTAGATACTAATTCTCAGGGTATTCCATTTTAACTGGGATAAAAAAAAAAATCGGTGGGTGGTTTACTTTAAGTGTTTGGCTTTTTTTCTTCCCTTAAGTTACTATTTGGAATCAAGCGTTATGTTTGATAGTGTCTCCTAAATGAAGAACACTGTAGTTTGTAATTTTTATTGAAAATTTCTGAACTCCTGTAAATTGAGAGCTTAAATTTTTCTACAAGAAAAAACCCTGTATTTATTATACATGGAAGGGTAGTTTAGAACTTCCTCACTTTCCTCCTTGGCCTTCTTCAGTATAATGACTGTTAGGGATTACACTGGAAACACCCAATGCCTCCATGTGGACACAGGCACCTTCCCTGTTTTCTTCTCAAGGAAAGAAGTATGACCCTGTTGTCTCTTAGATCTTGGAAAGACTGTAGGAATAAGGTCTTTTGTCTGCCTTGTTAAGATAGGGTCTTTTCAGATTTACCTCTGGAGATGTGTAGGCAGGCTTCTGGCTGTGCGACCTGACACTTCAGTGCTGGGGCAGGAATTGCAGTACATGCAAGATCATTTCAAGTCAGCTGAAACTTCTCTGTTGTGAATTAGAGCATCACAATTACTAGAAGTTCTTCTGGGCTTCCTCTTCTGTACTCATGACCTTTCTTTCTTTTTTATTAGCCTTTCATTTCTCTTCTCTCTTTTTTTTTTTTTTTTCTTTTACCCTTTTCTCTACACATGCCTCTGATTTTTACTGTAGCTGTGCTGCTGGTGTTACTGTGCCATACAGGTAGGACCTCTAATACATAATAGTAGGACTTCTCTAGGTTTAGATCATGTCCCTATATGCTGCTTTTTTTGAGTGAGGCTCTGAGTTGATCAGGGTCTGAATTAGAAGCAATTTAGGCAATTAAAAGAAGTGCAGTGACGTTCATATAGTCATATTTGACACATTTGTCCATGAGCCAAGTAGAGGGCATTTTAGGGGAGGTAGGGAGGAAAGACTTATCTTCAAAGTAGAAATTCCCCAAGCCACTAAGTTTAATTGGTGGTAGTAATGTTGGCAGAATTCCAAAGAGACCCCTGGTTCGTGAGCATTTTCCACTGTCCTCCTGCATGGCAGAGGTTCAGGCTATGGAGCAGTCGCTTGCCTAGTCAGGGAGCTGAGGTTACCAGAGAGGCTGCAAGAGTAGAAGTCATCATTTACAGGAAGACCATCTTGTAAAACTTGAATAAACTCAGGATGATACTACAGTGAATTTCTAATACTCAGAAGAATTTATGGAAAAAAAATTCTGTATTTGGAGGTAGCTACAGAGAACTTGTGTGGTAACACACCTTGGAGGTGGCTTCTGTCTGTCATTGACAAGTCCTGGTAGCTACCAGGGCAACTTATGCTCTCCCAGTATATGGGGCCACAGGAGACCACAAGGGATTTTCAGGTTGTGCCTGTCTCCCAGTATAGGGGTTGGCTTGTTTAGACAACCCAGGCTATTACGCTTTTGCTTCACCAGATGGGGAAGATGATGATGTGGTCAGTGTTTTCCTTGTATTCAGTTCTGGGTATTTTTTTTGTAACTCTCACTCCTGATGATTGATTCAGATAGCAGCTCATGTCTCAGTTCTGTGTCCAGTGAGTCCTTGCTAAAACAGTTAAAATATTTGATTTGCCTCTTTGTCCTGGCTGGAGCTAGAAAATCTTATTACTACATGACTGTAAAGAGAATTCTTCTTTGTCAAGATAAAACATAATCAGGAACTTAAGACACGTTTTCCTAATTGTTGCAGGGCACTTAATCTGTTGTGAATGAGCTCTTTGTCTGATTGGTAAGGTAATTTAAGCGATTGAACTGTCCTGCAGGCTTCACTCAGCACATAATATTTTGCAGTGTGTTATAAAGAATGTTTTACACAGATAGGATGGAATAATAAACATGGACCACTTAAGCCAACAGTTGTTTTTGAAGTGTTGAACACAGAAAGGACTTTGTGACATACCTGCAAGTAGCCATCACCTATATAAACCTCAGAGCAAGGTCCAGCCAGAAAACCTTGGTGAGATCCATGTGAAAGGCAGTCTGAGGAAGGAAGTAACCATGTGGAAAGGATGGACTGGAAAGAATTAGGAAGGTAATATCTCCAAAGTTTTGGTTAATCTGGAAGAGTCTGAGGAGAAGGAATTCTTGAACACTGGAAAGAGGTGCCCTACTGCTCATAAAGGTGCCTCTGTTACGTTGCTCCAAAACAATCAAAAGTCTCATAAATCATTGCAGTCATGGTTGTCTCGTGTGATTTGATTGAAGACTTACTGTAAGAACTCAGGTTTATCTTACTGCATCACAAGGAATCCTGGCAATATGAATACTAACCCTGAAGATTTTTTTAGAACACAAATCCACATTTTAATACATATTCAGAGATAATTATAAGATCTGTAGCCTTCATGAAATTCTTCATATTCTACTGAGGTACAGCTAGCCATCAGATATTTGTGAGGCCTGTCATAGATTTTCTGGGTTGGAAATATGAAGTATCATTTCTGGGATTCTTTCCAAAATACAGGGAAATTGTCAGGCAATAGTTCTGAGCCTGTTTTTAAAGACAGGAAGTTTCTTATTCATAGTCTAGATAGCCCATATTTTCTCAATTACCTAATGAGAAGACTAAGTTTTATTCTTCTGGATCAAATATTTGTGAAATGACCAGGTGAGCATTTGCAGTTGTGCTAGCTAACTCTGTCAAGAGAAATTAAAATGTGCTATAAATACTACTCGAGAGTAACCTTTGTGGCAAGGTAGGAATGCAAGGGCTACGCTTGCAAGAGTACATTTGGTTCCAGACGAATGTGAGCTTTCTTGAACAGGAGTACACTCAGAAACTGTTATTTTCAACTGCAAGATGTTATTCTAAGCTCTTTCATACAAATAGGATTTGCTCCCTAAAATAGATTTGTAATAGACGGAAAAGAATGTCAATTGATTCATTTGTTTTGTCTCATCCACTTTATACTTTCTTTGAAATGCCTTTCAGAAGGTGCTGAAATAGAAGTCAGCTTAGAAAAACTCCTCCTACTGTCCCTGTAAGCACCATAGTACCTGGGACATACTTTAAAATTCATTACTGTGGGATTTTTCCAGATTTTCTTATGCCACAATTTCCACAGGTGCATGCTTACTCCTTTCAAATCACAGTTGTCCATCCTATATTCCTTTTGAAATGCAGTCATCCATACTGTGTTCTTTCTGAGCCTTTAATCACTTCGTTCTGCAGTGGAGGACTTGAGTTCTAGGAGACTTCTAAAATGTCAAAAAAAAAGAAACAATCTTTTCTTGATATAAAAATTACTCCAAGTATCCAGAATAGGGTAAGCATTATCTATAATGCTTGCAGACAGGCAAGAAACAGATTTCCAAAGCTACCGAATAACAAGGATTGGGGAGGGATGCAGGGAGGAAACCCCTATCTCTCCAGTTGTGATGCAGGTGTGAGAGGCAGGGAAATACACATTTCCTTTCTTTATTCAGGAAGTTTCTTGCTGAAATGAGTTCTGCTAATATGCCTTTCTTCCAATTAGAATGTCAGTGGTTCAGTGGTCCTCCAGTATTTTGAAATTATTTTGTGTGGAGAAATGTTAGGAAATGATCCTGTATTTCAAAGTGCAGCCCACTTCTAAATACTGTCCGCTCTAAGGCTGATGTGAGATGAGTACAGGGAAATGGCTAGGAAGTGTAGGACTGGGGTTAGGAAGGCCAAGTCACAGATGGAGTTGAATTTGGCAAGGGAAGTAAAAGATAATAAAAAAGGGTTCTACAAGTATATTAACCAGAAAAGGAAGGTTAGGGAGAGTGTTCCACCTCTGATGAACGAGGAAGGAAGTTTAGTCACAAGTGATATAGATAAGGCTGAGCTGCTCAATGAGTTCTTTGTCTCAGTCTTTCCTGGTAGTCAATCTTCCTCCAATGACCAGGACTTGGTAGCTCCAGACAAGTGTGGGGAGAGTGAGGGGCCTCCCACTGTATGTGAAGAACAGGTTCGGCACTACCTACTGAAATTGGACCAAAATAAGTCCATGGGCCCTGACAACATACATCCTAGGGTCCTGAGGGAATTGGCTGATGTTGTTGCA
>VWZO01002461.1:0-27274 GCA_013396975.1 Bucco capensis | reverse complement strand
GGCTCCTCAGCATAAAAAAGATGTGGAGCTGTTGGAGCGAGTCCAGAGGAGGCCACAAAGATGATTAAAGGACTGGAGAACCTCCCCTATGAGGATAGGCTGAGACAGTTGGGATTGTTCAGCCTGGAGAAGAGAAGGCTTCGCGGGGATCTTATAGCAGTTTTCCAGTACCTAAAGGGAGATTATAGGACAGAAGGGGAGAGACTTTTTAGGAGGTCAGACTGTGATAGGACAAGGGGGAATGGATATAAACTGAAGGAGGGGAAATTTAGATTGGAGATTAGAAGGAAGTTCTTTACCTGGAGAGTGGTTAGGCACTGGCACAGGTTGCCCAGAGAGGTTGTGAATGCTCCATCCCTGGCAGTGTTCAAGGCCAGGCTGGATGTGGCCCTGGGTGACTTGGTCTAGTGACTGGCATCCCTGCTCAGTGCGGGGAGGTTGGAACTAGATGATCTTTAGGGTCCCTTCCAACCTGGCCATTCTATGATTCTATGAGAGGTTTTTATGGCTGATTTTAATGCCTTATACAAGGCTAGGCTCTCAGTCTTGGAGTTTTACGTGACAAAGTGTATAGACAATATATGGATTTCATTGTATTTTCAGAGCTTGCTGGGATAGACCTCACATAGACTTATCCCTGAAGGATAAAAGGGACCAGTAGCTCGTTCTTACATAAACAGTTGTGGAGAATGTTTCAGCAAATTTTAACTCAATGTTTTCGAAGTTTTCAGTGCTGCCAGTTAAGTTTGTTCGTTATATTTCAGTACTCTGGTGCCTTTTTTTACAAAGCATATTTTTTTGATACTTTAAAAAAATTTCAAGTTTTTTTCAATTGTGAAGTGGATTTATAAAATGGTGTGCAATTTTGGTTACCTCATTCTCACATTTACAGAATTGTGGCATGTTTTACCGTGTCATTTCAGATTAATGTAGTCACAAATAGCTTCTGCCTGCTATTACCTAGCTTCATAATTTAAAAAATACCTATCCAAACCCAGCATCAGTTAGCTGATTCACATTAGCCAGAATGCCAGTTTTCCTACGCTTATTTGCATTAATTGTTAAATTATTTCAGTAGTTTTGTGGTAGGAAAATATCTTATTACATGACTCTTGGGAAAAAATGTCCACTGAAAATTGGAATAAAATGCTTGTCTCTTATTCTTTGTATCTAGTTGATTGCTCCTGCATTCCTTATTTATTTCTCTCCTGTGCTTATCTCCTGTGAGTAATGGAACATATGTGTAGCTTTGCTTGCTCTTGTGTGCTCTCCTTTCTTTGCTTCCCTTGGAAAATAGGGAACTGGTTTGTTTGATTTGCTGCATCTTCTGCCAAGTATTTGCATACAGCCCTTCCACATGTTCAATTATGTTGAATTTTAAAATCTCATCATCCTATGGTTAAGCTGTAACAAAGCAAAGTCTTCTCTACCTGACTCTCTACAAACTACTTACATTCAGTGTTAAACGCTGGCATCAGGGGAAACAGCTTCACTTTGTTTTGCAGTAACTGTATAGTCAAATGTTAGCTTGTGATGAAGCATGAAGGAAATGCTTATCTCTTAATTTTATTTATCTGTGCTTTTTATTCTGTGTTGCTGAATAGGTAATTGCCTATTATTGCATGCAACACATCTTCCTTTCTAGTCATAGTTTACTACTTTGCTATTCTGTTATTGTTACCAATACATAAAATGATTTAATATGCTTTTTTTTTTTTAAAAAAAAACAACTGAACAACAGAATCAAGACTTGAAGGTTGGCTTTCAGTACCAAACAAAGGAAATATAAAGAGACATGGCTGGAAGAAACAGGTACAAATGGATTGTTGGTTGTTTTTTCATTTCCCAAAAAGGTTGTTAGGCTTCTGGTGAATTGGTTTTACAGCTCACACTGAAGCAGACAAAATAATTTGAGTAATTTAGCGTGTATACATTGCTTGAAGGAAAAAACCCAACCCAACAAGACAAGTCAAGTTCAGTATGAAATCTGTAGTAGTAACATTGTGTAAATTTACAACAGGTGGATGAGGAAATGCTTTACAATGGGCATCTTGGAACCATTAATAATCCCATTCTCCTCTGAGTAGGCTTCTTTATAATCCTGTTACTGAGAAATAAGCTCTTTGTGTAACTTGACATTAGAGATATGGAATACTACACCTAAATGTTTTGAAGGCCATGGAAGAGCACATCACCAAACCTTTCTGGTTTTTAACACTCTTGAAGAAAATGTAGCTTGGCCTTTAAAATGACACATGGCAAAAGAATGTCCGTTTCTTTTCTGCTCCAGTGCAACCTTTTCCCTTACTGTCTCAGTAAGAGATTGGGAATGTGTATCAGACCTCTGCTCCTGCTGATTGATTTTTGGCTCTATTTTACCTGTCCATTAAATTGAAAGTGTAGGAACTGGTTAGCTGGAGCAGTGAGAATCTCTTTTAGCTTGCCAGTAGTTTGGTGAGCAGTACCAGTGAGTCCTGCAGGCATCTAGAACTGGAGTTGTTGACAACTTTATCAAGAAAGAAGCAATAGATTCTTCCCTTGATGAGTTTGTCAGTGGTCCAGTAATGTTCAGTAGCAACTGAAATTTGAGTTGCTAGAGTTCCAGAGTCATCAAAAACATTTTAGGGTGCTCCAGTGACAGTACAGAATTATGGCAACTGTAGCATTGCACAGCTGTCTGTGGGATGATTTCAATACTGCCTGATACTAATTTAAAAACCTTCAGTAACTCAGGCCTCTTATATGTATGGGAGTACAGTAGGATAAATGTTGCTTTATAAAATGCAATTTTTACTTGGTTTTACCCTTTCTTTTCTCAGTATGTTGTGGTGAGCAGTAAAAAGATACTGTTCTACAATGATGAAAAGGACAAGGACCAGTCTAATCCATCCATGGTACTAGATATAGAGTAAGTAAAGTTAATTAATTCACTGAAATGAAGAGCCTAGTCTTGTTATGACAAAGGAGGGTCAGAGAACCTGGAAGCTACATATTATGCTGTCTCTTCTTACAATTCAGTGTAATGACTAGGGATTTTTCCAGTTGCTTCAACAGCTGGTTTTTAAAGCAGGGCATGATTGTTGTGGGATATTTAGGGAAATGGCTGTCTTATTTTGGGTCTCATCCTTTTCATACCTTTTTCTTGCTGAGGAAGGATTTGAAAGGCTTTTTCACAGGTAGATTTTCCATGATGGATCTTAAACCCATCATAAAATAACTCTCTTTCCATGCTATGAAATGTTCTGGTCTTCCCTGGGTAGGCATATGATTGTTATTCTGTGACCAAGATCTGTATAGTTTATGAATTCCTAAAATCGTATTGCAGCCTTGAAGTATATCATATTGCTTGCATAAATGGGATTTATAAGAACTTAAAAGCACTTTGATAACTGCTTCAAAAACATACCTAGCCTTTTAGCCTTTTCTGATTGATGTTTCTTCTAACCTAGTAAGCTGTTCCATGTCCGTCCTGTAACACAAGGAGATGTATATAGAGCTGAAACAGAAGAGATTCCTAAAATATTCCAGGTAAAAAGTGTGTTCTCATCTCTGTTTAACTCTCTTAAAAATGTGGTGGCTTCTTGGAGAAGTGTATCCCAATACCTAGAGCTTCAACAGTAAGCCAGCAGTGTTCTTTTTCAGATTCTGTATGCTAATGAGGGGGAGTGCAGGAAGGATCTGGAGGTAGAAGCAGTACAGCCGGTAGAGAAGACAAACTTTCTCAATCATAAAGGCCATGAATTTATTCCAACATTATACCATTTCCCAGCCAACTGTGAGGCTTGTGCCAAACCTCTTTGGCATGTCTTTAAACCCCCTGCTGCCCTAGAATGTCGAAGATGCCATGTGAAGTGCCACAGAGACCACTTGGATAAAAAGGAGGAATTAATTGCTCCATGCAAAGGTAGGCTTCTGGGTTTGTCTGTGTTGTCTGCATGGTTAAGCCACAGCTGCTAAACTATGGGAGGCAATTTCACTTCAGTTTAAAAATTGTCTAATCTTTAGTTTCGTGATTTTTAGATATGAAAGGTGCTATTGAAGTAATAGACTGTTAACACTGCTTATGAACAGGCAGCTGTGGGAAAGGGAGGCGTTTGGTGGTGGAACTGATGTGGCTCTGCACAAGGGTCCCTAGAGGTTCATGCCCAAGTCCTGGGCAACTCCTTGGTTCCCAGATCACTCTCTCTGTACTTATACATGGATAATGCTGTGACCACATCACCAAGCTCTGCTAAGACCTTGAGGAGTGGTTCTTCAGCTACTTCATGGGGTAAAGGTTTACCCTCTGTGTGCACACAGAGTGGAGCATATGGGGTTTGTAGTGCAGAGTGACAAATACTCAAATAAATGATATTCATAACTTCCCCTGCTGCTTGTCCTCCAAAAATATATAAACAAATCCAAATCCAAGTATGTATCGAGGTGCCTTTGTCCTTTTCAGTGGCACACCTGGTATACCGTAATTCTTGTTTTGATAAGTCCTAGTTTTCACTGAAACATCTTCCTTCTTTTCCTTACAGTGAGTTATGATGTAACTTCTGCAAGAGATATGCTGTTACTGGCATCCTGTCAAGACGAACAGAAGAAGTGGGTGACTCATTTAGTAAAGAAGATCCCTAAGACACCACCATCCACTTTTGTTCGTGCTTCTCCTAGAACTATGTCCACAAGGTCTTCAGCAAATCAGTCGTTCCGAAAAGTTGTTAAAAATACTTCTGGAAAAACTAGCAGGTGAGAAAAAGTTCCATAGCTTTTGGAGTTTCCTTAACGAAAAACCCCTCAGTTTATAAATCCTATTCAATGTGAAATTGGAAAACTGATTTCATAGTTATGGCTGTTCAACTGCTGACCTAAATCTCTGCTCCAATCCTGAACGAAGGAAAAGACAGAATTCTCCACCTGTTGTGGTAAATGTATCCATTTCTCAGATTTGGAAAGGTACCACAGAGATGACTGTGCCTGGCCTGTCAATGTATGTGAGAGGGAGCTGGTTGCATTTTTTCCTCTTTAAGGACAAGTCTTAGTAGATGTATCAGCAATGCTATTAACTGCAAGGATGATCCACATAGTCATTCATGGACTGATTCATAGAGCTCACAGTGTAAGCTGTACTGCAAATGGGGGTGAAATGAGACACTTGCAGGTTCTCAGTCTGTTACACCATTTCTTTTGGTGTTAGGCAGCTTAAGTACTGATTCCCTTCTTTCTCCCTGCTTACTCATACCCTGTCTTCTCCCATTCCAGTAGTTTATTTTGTAAGCTGTTGGTGACCCTGTGCATTAACCAGGGGAACATTCAAAGTATACTTTTTGAATGCTAGGTTACTGCATGCTAATTTTCAACCTGCATTAGCTTCCTCATACAATTATGCATGTTTCTTTCCCGGAAATTAACTGTTTGGGTTGACAGTATGAAGCATAAAATAATGTCTCAGTAGGGAAAGAGTCTTTCTACCCCTAACATTCTGTGATTCCTAGTTGGCAGGGCTACCAAAATAAACGTCCTGCAAGCACTCCTTGCACCAAGTACAACAGAAGCAAACTGTTGTATATAAAGAGACACTGGGTATATCATGAACATCCTCCTGCAGAGGGGAGAGTATGGAAAAAATACAAAAGACACAGAGTGCTGATCTTGTCCCCATAATTAACAGTAAAACATAAATGATCATAGTTTTGAGATTCTAATGTGTTCAGTGAAGGCCCTCAAGATGATCGTATCCAGGAAAATTACTTAAGGCCTTGAATACAAAGCTGTCAATACACAAAAACAATGATGTTGTGGGCAGTATCGTGTTAGAGATAATCAATGCAATGGTATGAGGAGGACATAAAAAGAAACCTGTGACCAGCAGTTAAGAACATAGAGCTGTGCTGGTGTATTTGGGGGAGAAGCCTTGTTCACAGACACTGAACAAAGTCTCAGTTTGCAAGTTCCAGTTCAGAGGACAGGGACAGAACTGAATCATGGTGTGATTTTACATTTTTCAACATGGGTGCTTAAGCAAGCAGAAGTTATGAAACACAGAAACACTTCTGATCCTGGAGATAAAGTGAGCCTAATAGCTCACCAGCAGGAAGAGAGCTGCACATTCCTGCACTTCATCTTGTGTCAGCTCATGCTTCACAGATTACCACAGCAAAACGATGTGTTTTCTAGCTGGTTACCACAGTGAACTGATGTATTTTCTACCAGAGAATTAATCCAGGAATGTTTTCACTAAAAAAAGGGGGTCAAAAATCCCAAAGCATAACAATAAAACCCCCCAACCTTAGCCCCACAGAAAAAAAAACAGGTGGTTTTCTGTTTGGTTAGGAAGTTGCAGTGGTTATTGAAGAGTACAGAAAGCACCAGATCTGTCTCAAGAATTGGAGGAAGGGTGAAGTAGTTCTTCTTGAACTAGTGAAGTATCAGGTGGGATCAACTGTTCAGAATACTGCAGCCTTGCATTTTCTCTATCCCTGTTGAACAGCCTCTATTCACCTTTTTCTCCATCACTCATTGGAATCCTTCCAAGGTCTTGGGAAGAAAAAATAAGCTCTTAAATTTCCTGGCAATTCAGAAGTTCATACCTGTGTGGTATCTCATCTCTTGAAGTCCTAGAATCAAACCATTAGCATTTGTATTACTCTTCCAGATCGAGCCCAAATGAGTCAGTGAGTTTGATATAACTCCATTGACCTTAGAAATCTTGCTTCTTAATGAGTTTTCGTACTGACATAGCTTCTTAGAACATAGTGACTTTACAGGAAACTCTGTTTTAATGCTGCATATTGTGGGCACTGAGTATGGAGGAAGAAGCATATTTGGCATAAGCTGTTTAGAGAGGCATAGTACTTGACCAGCAAGAGTGCTCAGTATGTGTGCGCTGCATGGAGATGGTGTGCAGGAGGCAGAGCCTCTGCACCTCGTTGATGCTCGAGGAACTGCCTAGACAGCTTTGTGGCATGCTGCAGCCTCATCAGACAGCTGCCACTGGGTTGATTGGAATGTAGTGGGGCAGAGCAACGCAAATGAATAATGAAAAGATAGTAACACTGAGGAAATACACATTAGAATAAGGTCAGAGAGGAGCTTCTCTTTCAAGCTATTCTACTGTGGATATTTTTGTGACTTTCTCAGACAAATTTGATGTTAGTTGTGTCTATGAACTAGATAATTACTGTAGTGATCTAGTATGGCCAGCCTGTGCCTCAGTAGCACTTCATATTCCATCCTGTCTATTTAGAAATATTTCTTCTTATTTAGAAAGAAGAGGCATTGGATTTATTTTAGGAAAATTTGCTTGTGATGTACCAGTGTTTAGATTATTAAACACATTTACAATGGATCTTACATACTCAACAGTTAAATGATGATTGCACAGTAATCTGGTAGCCTACTTCAGGGGCAAGGCTTTCCCCCTCTGTCTTCCTTGCTATTCTGTCATTGGATTCTGGGTAAGTGCTTAGAATGATCCATTTTGGACTCTTTGAAGATCCTCAATGCAGTTTTCTGACTGTCAAAAAAATGTAGACCCATTTTGCTGAGCTAATGAGTGGAGTCAGCCTGCTGAGAAGTTCAGTGATTGCCAAAGCTGAGGACAGGTAAGTAGGAGGCTACTCCCCTGGAGCCAGGAAGGTCATACAGCAGAGGAACAATAAACTCTCTTCCTTGTAGGAAGCAGTGAATTGTTGTATCAGCTCCTCTGAACTCAAGACACTGCACCCTGCAGTTCTCATCCAGACCTCTTTACGAAGACACAGGAGTAAGAGAAGCAGTGATGATTTTTATGGGTTATATGGAATCACTGAATCATTTCAGTTTGAAAAGACCTCTGAGATTGAGACTGTCCACCTAACACTACCGTGCCCACCACCACTAAACCATGTCTCTAACCACCGTATCTGTCTGTCTGTCTGTCCCTCTGTACAGCCTTCCTACTCTCAAGCAGATCAATACTTCCACCCAACTTGGTGTCATCTGCAAACTGCTTGGGGGTGCACTGAATCCCTTTGTCCAGGTTGTTGATAAAGATATTAAACAGGACTGGTCCCAATACTGAGCTTCATTTATAAGTTCATCTTAAGTTCTCATTTTATTAACATCACTAGTAATTATGAATCAGAACTTTGTGACAAACTTGCTAGCATTTGCAATACTGTTTCTAGATCTAAAACTACACTTGATAGTTGACAGTGTGCTAGTTTATACCCATTGTATCAGCACAGCTGAAGTGCTTTGGTTTAATATATTTAGACTTGGGCACCTGATCAAGTTTAATGCATGTTTAAAAAACAAAACAAACCTGAAGTGCATGAGATGAGTTCTGGCAACTGCATGTGTGTGCTCTTAGCCTTTTCTTGTCCTGCAAGGAGAAGAGGGTCACCTATTTGCCATGAATACACCCATGATTGTTTATTCTTAATCATTTACTTACAAAGCTGCAGTAATATCATAACATGTCTGATCTCTTTGTTAATGTTTTCTGAAATGAAGAACAGTTTGTGGAAGATGGTATGATCTTAGTCTCATACCATATCAATTGAAAAAAAACTTTGGTAAAATAGATATAAACCAAAGTATTTTATTCCCTCTTAGCAAACATGCATTAGTGTTCTGAAGCTCATTTTTATATTTGTTATTAATTGTCTGTTTTCTTCTTTGTTCCAGCTAACCACATGTACAGTGCTTAATGGAATCTCATGGGATGCAGTCTGAGAAACAGGGCTTTTTTTAACCATACAGAGCAGAGCAGACAGGCTGTACCTTTCAACATAACTATCACAGGATTCAGGTTTAAGATAGCTCTTACTGTTTCCTCCTTGCTTTGGCACAAAAGCACACTGAGGGTGTTTAATTGTGGGTTTGCCTAAAGATAGATTAGATTAATTATTACTGTGTAATGCAAGTCTAAAGCAAATAAAGCTTAGCTAGGTGTATAAAAAAAGGTGCTGCCTTTTTGGATTTGAAAAAAAGCCTGTCAATCATGATGAAATACAGCCAACTTTCATCGTATCAGTGAAAGGACTATTTACCCTGTGAAGAGGATATTTATGTCAAGATAAGCATATGAAATGGAGTAGAGGAGGAGTTTCTCAATGAGAAGGACTGAAATTGCTTTCAAGACTCAAAGTTGTGGTCTTGAAGACTGCAGAACTAGCTTAAAAATGAAGCCTTATCACTTGAACTTCAGTGCCTTCACTGCAGAGTTCTTAACAGCCTTAATGCTATCCACCCACTATGGAATGGAATGTTTTATGTTGCGCTTTACAAAATACTGACTCGGCAGTTTGCAAAGAGGGGGAACCATGTACTTGCCTTTCATCTATGCAATTTTTTTTGCTAAGCCATAATGAATTATTTTACTAGTAGAGGCATTAGAAACTAACAGTAAAAAGAACCACCAAGTTTGGAAGCATATTCTGGGATACATAATTTCTGTACCTGTGTAATGGATTGCCTTACAATTTGAAGTGGTAACGTACATTAAGTTAACAGAAATATATGCACTGTTTGACCTGTAAATTATTCTTAGAACACCTTTACTGCATTTTACATTGTCCTTTTAGTGCCTTAATTTGAGGTAATTGTATTATTGCCATGTCAATAAATGTGGAAGTCTAAAACTTAACAAAGGAAACCTCTAAAAAGATATTGCTTATCAGTGGTTTTTACTGAGTTTTAATTGGTCTAAGTATTGTAGATGCTAGGTGTATTTTCTAAATTAAGTACAATCTTTAAGTGGGAATTCCTCTTAAAAGAAAGCCTGATTCTGGGTTATAAGCCAAGAGATGTGTAGGCAATGCAAAAAATAAAAAGCAGCCTATAACAGAAAAGCTCTGGGTAATTTGGGAATTTCAATAAATGCTGTCACTCTTGCTTTGTAGCAGGAATACATTCATGGTAGGGACAGTATGGTTTTATTTTACTTTATTTCATAACCAAATACCTCCTCAGTAATTTATAATGGCTTTGCAGTTGTGTATTAAGTACGAAGCACTGGAAAAATGTTCGTCCTTAGGATGTTTTGCATGTTTCAAGTGGTATTGAAAGCCGCACTGATGGATATGTAATAATAAACATATGTTATTAATATGGTAATGACTCTCTGCTCATTTAATGAGAAATAAAGTAATTTATAGAAAGACCCTTTTGAAAATGACTGGCGTAGTGTTTTCACCTGACTGCAACTTCTACATCTTTCTGGACATTCAGGCATTGCAATGGCTTCCTAGTACAAGGTTTGTTTGCAATAGAAATGTCTAGGAGACTCTGAAACGTTTTTTTACTATTCTACACTAATAAGGGAATGGAAAAAATTACTTAAGATGGTATTCCCTTATTCTCCTAGCCTGCTGTAGTAGCCTAATTTATATTTTGCAGGTTGGAGCTTCAGCAATCCCCGTTATTTAGAGGAGGAAACTGTTGAAAAGACAAAACGCTGTGAGGTAGTTTTTGTTCAGGGAGCTCTCTCAGCCCGCTGTTCCCTGTCTGCGGCACCGGCAGCACTTTCAGCCCCTATGGGACCGGGTTCCTTCCAGCCTCCCATCTGGACATCTTTCGCGGGGGCTCCGAGTCCCGCTTGCACGCAGCACGTTTCTCACACCTAGCACCTAACCAGCTGCTAATTTTAGGTCTGTTATACATTCCCGGGTTAGAGAAATCCGCTTATTCAGTCACACTTTCTGGCGCCCCGCTCTCTTCCGAGAAACTACCCTTGATCGCGGACAGAGCACGGTTGCAGTCGTTTCTTATCACCAGACAGAAGAGCAGCGCCTCCCTCTTCCAGGCGGGCACTCCTTCGAACAGCTGCCTCCGGCCCTGTCGTCCCAGTACCGCACCACCCGCTTCGCCACCGCCTTTCCGGCGCTGCGCGCGCAACCGACCGCGCTTCCGGCGAGCGGGCCGCGCTTGCAGCGTCATCGTGAGGGGCTGGTTCGAATGAGACCCCGAGGGAGGGAGGGACGTGCAGGAGCCCCCACCGCCATCTCTTGCCCGCTCCCTCCTCGCTAGTGCCGCTCCCTGCAGCCCTCTAGCTTCCCCGCCGCCCCTGCGCCTTCCCAGGACACGGCGCGCCGCCCGCCTCTCCACCATGCCGCTCTTCTCAGGTGAGCCTGCCCCACCGCCCGCCTCTGGCCCGGCGCGCGGCCGTCTGCAGCGTGGAGAGGGGGGTGGGGGACACACCGCCTGCCACCGTGGGTGCTGTTGCCTTAATGACGAGCCCTCCGCGGCGGCCCTGTTACCCCTAGTCAGGCCGTTGCCGCCGCCGCGCGGGGGGAAGCGGGCGGTGCCATCCGAGGGGCTCCGGTGGCCCCGCGTCCTGCCGCCGGCGCTCGGCACATGTCCGCCGAGCCACCGAACACGGACGAGAACGGCACCGGGAGTTCCCCAGGAGGTGCAGCCCAGCTCGGCAGGTGGCCTGGCCGCCTGGGGAGGAAGTGTTGGCCTGGCCCGGCTGAGGCGAGGGGAGAGCTCTGTTGATGGGTGGGAGGATGGTTGTCGTACGCCTGTCGCGTGCGATCGTGCCTCGATATTCCCCTTTATTACTTTAGTTTTGTTCTGTACTAAGATAAGCGCTGCTGCCTGTCAAGTGAGCCATACTTCTGCATCCACGCCTCCACATTTATTTAGGTGCATCTGCTTCTGCTCTTTTAAAGGCATTATTTGCTTGGTAAAACCGGAGGAGTTAATCTTTTTTTGAATTGCATTTCACTTGCCCTCTTTGCCGGGAAGGAAAGTGCCTACTGAAGCCTGCAGGAGGAAAACCTCCAGTGACGTTTCTAGTACCAGTTACTGGCTTGTTTATGTTTCACAGGTCTGCCCTCTTGGGGTTTTTTAGTACCTAAGGAACCGATTGTAGAAGGCTCCGGTACCCAGTTGCATCCCTGTTTCTCTGCTATTCTAATCATGGTTGGCAAACTGGGATCCTGATGTCAGGACGTTTACTGAACTCCTGCATGTCTGTATAAGCTGTGTTTTGCAGTCGGGGGGCGGGGTGGGGGGGAAATGTCCCGTCTTTTGCTTAGTTTCTCTTGTTTTCAAATTGACAATTTTATCTTTTTATTTTGGAAACTTTTGGTAAAATTTCGGTTGTGATGTTGCTCATGCTCTGCAGTTCCCTCCTCTTGAGTGCTGAGTTGTCAAAAGCAGTGGAACTACAGATTAATAATTGCAAACTCTTGTGCTTGTTTAGTGGTGGATGCATGACTCTGAAAATTCAAAATTTGCAAGTCTGTGAAGCTGACTTGTTCAGTGACTGAGTGGGTTGTCTGCCTGGAAAATGGGAAAAGACTGGTGCTTGGTAGATCTTAAATATGCAAAATAATAAATGTGTTTAAAAAAAAAATCAGAAGGTTGGGCAAATAAGAAGGTAGCTTCTACTAAATATGCTGTAAAGCCAGTCATTTAAGTTGCTTTATGGGCTAATTTAGACTAAGTTTTGATTATTCTTCCTTACCTGTCACAAACACTGCATACATCTGAAATCTGAATGCTCGTGGAAAGTTTTCTTAACTCACAGCTTCTTTAAAAGAGTTTTGTGTGGAAAAAAACCTTAGAATTGCCATAGAGTATTTACTTAAAACTGAAGCACAGATAGAAGGAAGGATATGGTTTTCTTAAAGTAAGATATTTCAGCAATTTACTGTGCACATAGGATATCACTGCTATATTTTGCAGATTTTCAGCAAAACTGCAACTGGCTAAAGTAGCTTTGGGTACCTGTGATAGTGATTGGAAGTGATCAAAGGTGTGTAACTGTTCTTTAGCAGCACACTGTTTCCTCCAGGCATTTTTTATCTGCTCTGGTTAGCAGATAGCTTTACTGAAGGGACTAGCCTGTGTTTGGTTCTGCCTAACATTTCTGTTGGTCATACTGTTTCCGATGTCAGAAGTTAGACTTTGCAGGATCCAATATCTCTTCACTTCTTGATTCCAGCCCTGCTCCTTTGCTGGGGTCAGGACTTCTCCAGCTGCAAGTTGTGCTAGGCAGTTGCCTGTATTTCCTAACAGGTACGCTGTTCTTGGGAATGCTGTCAGGACTGAGGAGGGTAGCAGTGATGGCCTGAGGTTAACCTCCCATTGAGAGGAGGCAGGAGCTGTGATGTTCCTTCTGTCTTCTCTTGATGCACGCTTGCCTCCTCTTGTAGCCCCACCTGAACAAAACTAGAACTTGTAGCCAAAACTACAGCTGGCTAACAGGTGCTCTGCTTTTAAAGAATATAGTATTATTTCCTGCTGAAGGAAAGTGGAAATGCTATGGTAAACTGAACTGGACTCCCATGCCTGAGCTTCCTTCAGAAGTTTGTTTAATGAATGGCACCAAGAGACTGGGAGAGTTGCTTTTGAGCTGCTGTTGTGAAGATTTGCCTAAAGGATGCTGTTGCACGCATTTATTGCTTGCAGAGTCTCTCAGTACATATGTTGCTTACATTTGTTTGGTAGCATATTGTTAGACTTGCTGGAATAGTATGCTTTGGTGGCTGAAATACCATGTAGAAAAGGTGTCCTTTACCTTATTTGTTTACATGTTTTAGAGTTGAAAACTGAATGTTTTGAGATGACACAGAGTCTGAAATTTGAAATACTGGGTTAATCTTGGGAATTATTACATTTTAGTACGTTAGGAAATAACCTAGTTTCAACACATTTTGTTTACAGTTAATGTGAAATGGGGAAAAGAGAAATTTGATGGCGTGGAGCTTAACACTGACGAACCTCCAATGGTCTTCAAAGCCCAGTTATTTGCACTGACTGGAGTTCAGCCAGCAAGACAAAAGGTTATGGTTAAAGGAGGAACTCTGAAGGTAGAAATCTGTATTATTTCTAACTTTATGGCATTATAACATAAATAGCAATGATGATATTTCTGAGTGTTCCTCCAGAAGATCTTCCATTAAACTGACACCACTTTTCAGAAATAATTCTGTATAATTCATTGCCTACTACTAAAAAACTTCTAAAAAATGCTGATCACCTTAACTGTTCTCCTCTGGCCTCCAATCAGGAGCTCTGCACACACACCATTTTTAATGCAGCTGATGTTTTTGAAAGGGCACGCAGGATCTACTCTTGAGGAGAAAAGACAGCATAGAAAGAATCGTGTCTTGCAGAATATACCTCCTGAGGAGTCCTTGTGCTGTGCCTTTTGCAACTGCTCTTGTCTGTCCCAAATTGGCCTTTGCAGCCAGCAGCGCTTGGAAAAAGCGCTGATGAGGAGCGTGGATGGAGCCCTCCCCGGAGCTTCGTTCACGAAGCCTAACCATGGTGATGATGACTAAAAAACACTGGAAAAGTTGATTGCTAAATACTAGGGAGGTACGCTGCTGTTTTAAAAGACTTCTTTGCTCTCTTGTACCAAAGAGTACTTTGCTTGGTGGCTGCTTTTGAATGTTTGAAATCTGAATGCAACTTCTGGGATTTTAGCTTGTTTAGGAGAAGTTTCTCTGGCATTTCTTTGCTGGAGACTTACTAGTGTGATGTGATATAGGCAACTTTCTACAAAAGATTGTTTGCATCTAAGGAGTAGTGAACAGCAGATGAAGAACCTCATTGAAAAGATGATTTTGCTGCTTTCTATTTTAGTCAGACAAGACTTGATGATATGTAAATAGTTAATGTTGTGGAATCTTGGATGAAACACAAATGTGTATTTAGAAATTATGATTAATATTAAAGAAAATACTTGTTTGTCTTTTGCTGCAAGATAATTAACTTGTATTTTCTTTCCTTTCAAATACAGGATGATGACTGGGGCAACCTAAAAATAAAGAATGTAAGTTCTGAGGAATGATTAAATTCCTCTAGTTTAATTTTTATTTTGGTGTTTAAAGAAAGATTTCAAGTTCTTGCTGTTTCTATTTGAATGAGTAGCTCCTTCTTAAAAACTAGGCCTTGATGAAAAATAATTTTAGAGCTGTCATACCTAAGCATTCTTAGGAAGTACTCACCATTGATTTGTAAAAAAAACCCCTTTTTTGGCATCCACAGGATAATTACACCATCTTACTGTAGTACTCAGGAGGATATATTTCTCACAAGAAATACTCTGGCTCAGAGCAGTGGTTCTTCTGTGCTGTCTGTCTGTGGATATAGTAATAAGCAATGTTATTTAAAGAGAGCCTGTGAACCTTGGCACTGGATGTGGTCCGTTGTGCTTGTATGTCCCCAGCATGGAAAACTGTTGCATTACAAATGCTGAAGTTCTGGCTCTGCCTATTTCCATTTTTATCAACCTGCTGGAATTGGAGCTGTAGTTTAAAAACAAAGCTTTAACTAGTTCAAAAAGAAAAGAAGTGAATATGTTTGTGGTTTTTACCTATATAATACTGTAACAGGGAATTCCAAAGATTTCTGTTTGGGTTCTTTTGGTCTTTTTAAATTCCTTAGTTCTCTTGTAACATCTGTTTGGTACGACTTTTACTTCAGTTTATCACTGAGCAGATGGAATCAGGTAGCATTATTCTTACCCTTGTAATTAGTTTGCAAGCATGTATTAGCATCTTATAGCTGCAGCTATAGTAGCAGTGTCATCCAGAAAAACCCGTAGTGGATAATATTCATGTCCTTATTAATTTTAATAATGTTTATATACAACTTCTAGGTATTTTATACTGTCAAAGCAGTTTCTTTCCATTCTGTTGTCCGTAATTTTCCTTAGCACTGTTTTTCAAGGTCCCAGATAGCCATTATCTCCCTCCTTGATAGATAGTGTTATGCAGATACATTCCTGTAGATGTTGAATGCTGAAAACCTCCTTTTTACCAAGGTAATTTCTAAGATTTGTGGGAAAGAGGAGTATTTGTACTGAAGTGTTGAAGATGCCTGATTCCTGGTGGTCCATCAGGAAGGGAGCTTTTCTAGGCAGTTCACATTGGGATACTCTATGAATATTAAATTTAGTCCTGATAGGAGTCTTGCATTGTCAACTGCTAGCAAGCTCACTAAGCTCAGTGGAAACATCTAGCATGGGTAATGTTGTGGGATTGTTCACAAGAAGTACTCTCTAGTTGATGAGAAAGTAAGGTATGCCCTTAAGAAACAACANGAGGCCACAAGGGATTTTCGGACTGTGCCTGATAAGAAACAACAGTGAAGTATCAGTAAAATACTGAAGTGAAGTAGAAGACAGATTGTGTTTATTTTGGGGGAGAATAGCTGAAATACTTCAAGAGCTTAATGATTTATTTCTTTTTTCTAAAACAGAACTACTCTTACATATTTATTACTATTTTTTCTCTGTTTCAAGGGGATGACCTTATTAATGATGGGTTCTGCAGATGCCCTTCCGGAAGAGCCAGTTGCTCGACCCATCTTTGTAGAAGACATGACAGAGGAGCAGTTGGCTTCAGCTGTAAGCATCTTTCAAACTTTGTTTTCCTGTAAACCTTTGAATAATAGCCAGTTCTTAAGTATTTGCAGTTGCTTAAAGTGGATTTTGAAACTGTTGTGTCTGTTTAGCATTTCTAAATGCAGATTTACATTGATGACCCAAATGGTAGCAGTGATAAGAGGTCCGGAATTCAATGTAAAAGTCATGTAAGCAGGTAGCTTAGTGAATACAAGCTTTTCCCTGGCAGCTACTCTGCTATGCAGGATTAGAAAAGAAAAAGAAAGAAAAATACTACTATTACTGTGATATGTAGTTGTTTCTGAAATTGGTTACTTTAATTATGAGTTGGCTTTCACATTTGTCAAAACTTAAGAAATTCACAAGTTGTCTGAAAGGATCAACTTAATGATCTGTTGCAGACTTCTGGAGAGGAGCTTAAATAATGCTTTTGTTTCTAACTATGAACATCTCATTCGGAGTCTTACTGAAAACTGATTTTAATTAAAACATCAGTGTTTTGTACAAATGTATTCATGTGCAGATTTCATGGAAGTATAATTCTAAGGTCAAAACTTGAATGAGATTATAACTGAACTTTCTGAATGATTACCTATTTGAAGAATATGTTCATTAAACTAAACATGCAATGGAAAAAAACCCACAAAGCATTGCTGAATGCCCTCTAAAAGCATTGAGTGGTGACATGATTGATAGAATGAGTAAATGGATCTGGAAAACTCCATAAAGTTTGGTGGAATATTACAAGTTTGACCCATCTCTGATCATTCCTCTTCTTTGAAATTGATGTCAAATTACAGTGTTTATACAAAAATGGCTGCACATCTCTCTCAGACCTTCAAGCATCCTTGTAAATCTTTTTGGTAGATGGAGTTACCATGTGGATTGACAAACCTTGGCAACACTTGCTACATGAATGCTACGGTTCAGTGTATCCGCTCCGTGCCAGAAGTGAAAGAGGCGCTTAAAAGGTAGGGTTCAGGAAAGAAATACCATCACTAAAGAGTTTTCTTTAGCTTAGGAAATAGATATTTTGTGGAACAGTTGTCTTAATACTGGTATTGATTATGATAACAATCTGTTATTCTTTAAATCTGTTCAATATTAACATAATGATCAATTAAAGCTTATCCTATAGCTGTGTTATTCTGTACTTTTTAAAAGCATTTAATGTTACGTGTTTGTTGGAACTGGATTTTAGTGGAGACAAAGTATTTTGCTTGGCTAGAAAATAGTTCCTATCAAGACTTGTTTAAAATGCTTAAACAAGCTACTGAACTCCTAACACAGCTTTCTGGTGTTAGTTTGTATGCTCTTGTTTTACCTGAAAGAATTGTATGGGAATCCTGTTCCTTTGAGGAATGTTTCTTCAATGGCTTTAGTGTATAAGATAGTTTTTTTTAGCTATGAAGTTCTGATGTTAACAGTACTTGGAGGTACTGGCCAGTTTGTGGTCACTTCCAGCATTCCTGTAACATTCAAGAAAGCCTCTCCTAAGATAGTCTATGCCAAGGATGTGTGGGACATCTGGGCCAGTCACAATGGAGTGTTTACACCACATGTTCCCATTAGACTCCCTTCAGGCTTCCAATACACTTAGCTGTTGGGATCCTCGTGTCACCCCTGAAACACAGAGGAGTTCAAGCCCTTTATAGCTTGCTGGCATCAGGGTATGCTGTGCACAGGTATCTGCTAGAGCTTTATACTCCTGTGGGTCTGATATGCCAGGCCATCAGATCCACACAACTGTCCCTTTCCTCCACCTGGCTGGAAGAAGGGCCCCTCAACTCCTGATCAGGATTGCTCACTTCTTGTGAGAATGACTTGGAGGTTTCTTCAAGAGGATCGTAAGTAAGAGCAGCCCTTCTGCTCTGCTTGGGGAATTTCACACTTGAAACTGGAGTGTTGTTCTTCCTGCAGCCTGCTTTGTAATTTAGAAGCCTGACCATTCTTCTTGATTGTGTTTAATTGCCTACAAATGATTTTTCTTCTCTTTTAGGTATGGTGGTGCCTTAAGAGCTTCAGGAGAAATGGCCTCTGCTCAATACATTACTGCAGGTTGGTGTTTAGACTAGGACACAGGGTTTTAGGCTGGTGTGTGATTTTTCTGCTAACTGCAGATGAAAACTGCAGTTAGAACTCTGTATTTTTCTTTAGCACCTATGTCTTAGGCATTTCAGATCTGCTAGCACTGAAGGATTCATTTTGTTCTGTCCTTAATATCTTCAGGGGTTATTCTGACTGTGGCTGCACGCTGGAAAAAATATATTCAAGTGTGATCTAGGCTTAGATAGAAATCGTTTCTCTCTCTTAACTGTTCTGCATGCAGGAATAAAGTAATTTGAACTTCCTAAAGCAGACTCCATTCATCTGTTGATTTGATCATTTTTTGTAGAAAAATTTTAGTGTGCAGTTTGTTTCACTCCATAGTAGAATATGTATTGCATTGATAGTTTAAAATATGATTTATTGTTAAGGAGGTAGCTGATGCTTTATCAGTGGTCTTAGCCCATATCATAAGGATCCAAAATTTCTTAATTGAAGTAGAAAGTAGTGTCTTCAAAGGGAATTTGCTCTTTGTTGTGGTGATCTGGGTGCTCACAATGTGGGAGCTCACAATGGCCCCGTATCCCCAAGATCTAACTAGAACTCTAGTTAGAGCCCTTACATTTGAACAAGGGTACTACTTCTCCACTTTTTCTGTTTTTACTCTTATTTCATTGCCCCACTAAGATGCTGGGCCAGGACACTGGGATTTCTACCAGTCCATTTAAGGAAAAACAAAACAATGTAAGGAAGGAAAGGTCCAGTTTGTGGGTATGCCTGCTGATCCAGTTTTGGGGTGGTAAGTTCAACGGTTACTCTATCAAACCATGCCTGCCCCTCCCCTTTTTACTGCCTTTACTTTGTGTCGCTCCTTTTCTTTTTAAGTTTACAGCTCTGCTTTGTAGGAATCTTAATAGTTGAAGTAATTCCTAGTTAATTCTTCGGTGCTGAGCTGACATTTTTTGATCCTGCATGACATTTACGGCATTCTTTTGAATTGCTGTGGTCATATCAGTTGTCCTCTTATCAAGTGAAGAGAGGAAGCAGCTGCCCTTGGTTCCTTGTAGTTGTGCCTGTGTTCAAGAGTATCATTCATTAGTCTCTCTACTTGAGAGGTAGTGACCATGCAGACTGTTCCTTACCTTACAGGGTTGCTGTGAGGATTCACAGCTGTCTTTGAAGTAATCTGTAGATGTAAAATGCTGTAACCTGGGTAGATAAGACACATGGAGTATCGTGGATCAACAAGACCCATGTGCGTTGTTGTGCAGTGAGTAGTGTTCACTGAACTGCACATTGGTTTGAGTTGTATGCATGTGTGCATACACAATACTTGTTTTTCTGGGTCTGAAATTAAGCTTGGGTATTTTATAGATACTTTAGTTGGGAAAAATGGAAGCTTTTTCCCAGTAGTTGGTGAAACTTAAACTCCTCTAGAGGATAGATTGTGAATGCTTTTTGGTTTATCTAGGTGTAGTTCTCTTGCAAAAACATCGTTTCTCAGTTGTGTTTGAAATAAAATCCTAACTGCTCAAAAATGTGGGGTTTGGTTTTTGGGTTTTTTGGTTTGTTTATTTCTTAATTTCTAATTTTCTCTTAGCAGCCAGGAGAGACAAGGCATTATGTTCCAAACTGAAAGTTGTCATCTTTACACTTGCAAAGTCATGTTCTCGAGAGATCTTACATGTACCTGTTGCGCCACCTTGAAAATGTGGTCCTGCTTTGGAAAGATAAAATTGGACACTGTTAACTAATCAGTCTTTAAATGGTGCTGCTGTTTTACTCTTTTTAAGCTTCCTGCCATGTTTGAATTGTTTTTCCACTTCTCAAAGCATTCACTTTACTTTTTCTTAAAGCTCTTAGAGACTTGTTTGATTCCATGGATAAAACTTCCTCCAGTATCCCACCTATCATTCTCCTGCAGTTTTTACATATGGCCTTCCCACAGTTTGCAGAGAAAGGAGATCAAGGCCAGTACCTTCAACAGGTAGAGACCACTTCTTAGCTTATTGTTTGAAAATGCTGTAGTCTGTTGGAAGTTGAGAACAGGAATATTTGAAAACTTTCCTTCTGTGAGAGTAATTTATTTCAGTAAAGTGTTTGGTTTTGTATTGTGTAGAAGAGTTGAGTGTAATATCAAGTGCTAACTCTGAAAATTTGTGGTGCAGTAGGGAGAAATTCTTAGTTAAGGAAACCTTACATTTGGTTTTATAGTATAAAGACTGTTGGGCTTAATATTGCTTAATCATAATGCTGCTAGTTAGATATATTGTATGTTCCCTTCTTAGGATGCCAATGAGTGTTGGGTGCAGATGATGAGGGTACTACAGCAGAAGCTGGAAGGCATTGAAGGTGATACACTTATGGAGGTAATTGTAGTCTTTAACCATAGTTAGAAGTTGTAATACCATACTTGTAATTCACAAGAAGAAGCAAAACACTAAGGATTATCTGTTTCATGAGTTCTTTAATGTGTCTGTAGTCCAGTAAGTGAATCCTAGCACAGGTAGTGTAATGCCAGCTGTGTCATATCAACAATGTTACAGAGTGTACTGTAGGAACACTTTTCCTTTGGGCTGTGTAAGGTGCGTCTTGGACCGGAATGGTGGTGACTGTGAGTATGCAGCACCTGTCCTGATCATCTCTGAATTTAGCACATAAGAACTTCTTCTCTGATAAAAAGTATGCTACAACTTTCTTGGTTACAGGAATGACTTTTGAGACAGACAACTAGCTCCATCAACCTGATAAGAGATGGCTTAAATTTTTTTCCCAAGACTTTACCAGACTGAATCTCTTTGTCTCTGTAAACTGTTTTCTGGAGAGTCATGCAGTCACAAAACTCTAACAGACTACTCGAAAATTTAAAATAGATTTAAGTTGAGAGGCAAGAAAGCGTGACTTTGGTTGAAATCTTAATTGTTAGTATGTTTTGATGTGGCTTTAACAGCATGCTATAAATGCATTTGTTTTGAAACTTCTATACCATGAGATTGCCTGACTAGGAGAAAATGTCTCTATAGAAAGATGAAGGAATGGACTTTAAAAAGTGTAAATAAATGATGTTATTTTTTCCTCTAAAGAAAAGTGTCTTTAGGTGCTGTTTAAAGTTATATCATAAGAGAATTTGTTTTGCAGACAGACTCTGGAGCTACAGCAGCACCTTCTAAAAAGAAGAGTTTAATTGATCAGTTCTTCAGCATTGAATTTGAAACAGTGTATCCTAAAGGCAAGACATAAGGAATGAGAATAATTGCACACTTCAGCACTTGAGTGCAGAAAGGCTGAAAAGCACTGATCAGAACAGTATAGAAAACAAAGGGGTGTGTTGGGGAAGAGAGGGAATCATGCATTGCAGGAGGACACAGAAGTTAAGATTGGGTGTGCTTTGAGAGAGGGGATGGTGTGAGGATGAAGAGTGGCAATAGAAATTGACAGCAAAACCCCACTGAACTTAATTGCCATACACCCTCCCCAGAGAAGATTGCCAGGTATCTGCTTCAAGGATGCTGACATGTCTTCTCCAAATAAAAGTAATTACTGTCCTAAATAGCCTTTTTGGGGGTGGTAAGGGAGTGTTGCTGATATACTGGGCATACTAGAGTTGCACGAAAAATAGCTTGGTTGATTTCTTAAGTAAATTAGATGCACACAGTTCAATGGGTAAGAAACTAATGTGGCTGAGGTTGGACAGAAGGATTAGAAGAGTGTGTAGAGAATCATCAGGCTGGATGGGACTCTGAGTAACCTGCTCTAGTGGGAGGTGTCCCTGCCCATGGCAGGGGGGTTGGAACTAGATGATCTTTAAGGTCCCTTCCAACCCTGACAAGTCTATGATTCTATGAAGAAGCAGACTTCATTTCAGTGAAGAGGACAGATAGAAGGCAGGGAAAGGAGCTTGTGCATGTGGAAAGAAATGGGAAGTTTGGCCAGCAGTAGGAATAGAAGAACCAAGTACAAACAACTACGGAGCATGATGTTGCAGGAAGACTTTCTAACTTGGTCCTGGCAGCTATTTTGACCGATTGGTGTCCTGGGGGTTGAGTGGTTGTGGGGAGAAAAAAACCCAAAGCAGGCCCCACAAGCTTAAATGGTGATGAGAAAGTTATTTTATTTTTTTTAGTATGGTATCTGCCTCAGCTACAACTTGTCATTAGAGATGAAAGCACAGATTGGTTAGAAGGAAGGGCTGCTTTGTATCTTCTTTTCTGTACTATGAGATTAAGGGTAGTACTGATGCACAAGCACAGGATTATCTTAAATTGCCATGCTGTTCAGCATGTTGTTTTCACCAGTGCAGTAGTTCAGCTCTTGGTGCATGATGGTTTTCCTTAGTTTTGTGAAGCATGAAATGTACAGAAGCAGAAGAGGAGGAAGTGACTAAAGGAAAGGAGAATCTGCTTCAGCTTAGCTGCTTTATCAATCAAGAAGTGAAATACTTGTTTACAGGACTAAAATTGGTAAGCCATTACAACTTCTATTGAATTGAAATTCTAAATGACCTGTGTTTTTAACTTGTGACTTGGAATTGACATCTGCTGTCCAAGCTTTACAAAGTTGTAAGATTTTATTTTTGGTGATGAATGTTGCATGTTAATGAAACCAGACTTCAGCAGAGCATTTTCTTGACCCTGACATAGTTTTTCCATGCCGGTAACCAAGTGCAATCCAATTTGCTCCTTGTTTGTTCAGCTGGCTTTCACTTCAGACTGAGCAGTATCATGATTTAATCGTGTTGTAAATGGTTCCCCAAAAGTCAATTTTAAAATAGGGTGATGGAACAATTAAATTGAGTTTTGCAGATTTTGAAGGGAGTGTTACGTTCCATGACACAACATCATCTTTAAACTGTTTAAGTCGAACTTCTTAAAATATTCTGTGCTATGTAGATACAGATATGTATTTATTTTTTTCCAAAGTTTTCAGGGGCTTTGGGGAAATCTGAAGGAGCAACGAGAGAAGCTACTACAAAACTTTGTATTAACTGCTCTTGCAAGAGTTCTCTAAGAGCAGGGCCAGAAGCAGTGATCTGGTTTGTACAGGACTGTACCACCTTGCATGGTTATCAGATAATATTTGTATCTGCTTTTTCTTTTTTTGACAGGACTTAGAAGGAAAAGTAAGATACAATAGGTAATGCTCACAAATTAGAAAGATAATGGAAAAAACCCAAATCTCAGAAAAGTTCTTCTAGTATTCTTATGCTGGATGCCTATAGCAAAAGAATCACAATGCTAACAACCAGACCAGTCTTTCCCTGGAAAGTCCCTGGAAGCAGAAGATCACCACCTCTATCCTTATATGGAGCCTACTTTAGACTGACAGTTGAGAAACAGGCAAATATTCCTGTCATATTACATTTTCTTCAGTGGTGTTCCAAGGGTGCCATGACATGTTGGTAAGCAAATACAGGGGCAATATGTAAGCAAATCCAGGGGCAAGTTCTGCTCCTGTACAACAACATTTTCTGCAGGGAGCAAATGCTGTCAGGGCTCAGCAGTGAGCTTGGAGCTGAACAAAGGAATGGACAAAGAATTGCTACATTTGGTGTCGTAGTGGCAGATAGCAACCAAGGAGATTGGCAGAGCAAGGTTTATTTTGTGGTTTATCTAAGCTGTGCTTTTCTTTAAGTTGTGTTACTACTCTCTTTGTACAGCGTCTTCAGGAGGAAATCACAAAGCTATCTCCAACATTGCAGAGAAATGCACTCTATATCAAATCTGTGAGTGGGACTTTTGTTGCTCTCTTTAGGATTCTTTGAACTCTTGTCCATTTTCTGTCCCAGAACACAAAGTTACTCCTGCAAACATGTGATTCCTGTTTATAAATCATCTGAATGTCCTTGACTCAGAAATTTAAGATGAGTTTAGAATTACTGAGTACTGTACAGAGCTTTGAAACAGGACACCTTGTGTACAAACAGAACTAACCTGTAATTTAGGATGAGCAGGATTTAAGGTATAAAAGATCTGTGAATATCTAAAGTAACCTCTTTCTCTAAATGTTTTTTTGTAGTCTAAAATCAGTCGCTTGCCAGCCTACCTGACTATTCAGATGGTTAGATTTTTTTACAAAGAGAAAGAATCTGTGAATGCCAAAGTTCTTAAGGTAAGTTTTCTGCATATTGAAGTTTAATTCTTTGTGCTTTTCAATGAGTTTTTAGTATAGGTAGACAACTAATACTTGAAGGCTGTTTACTAAGTTATTGGCTTTTAAATTGCATTGAAAATGCAATTTACAGTGCCATTTCTTTGCTTAAGTACAAAGTAGCTTTGTTCCCAGTTGTGATGCTGTGTGGCAAACTATACTGTCAAAAAATAAGCTGGGGGAAGAGGGAAGGGACAGAGTTTCATTTTCTCCAGTACTTCTTAGATTGACTGATTTAATTTGGTCTCTTGTCACCAGTGGTTCAGAGGAGTGTTCTAATGTTGCTGAGAAATGCTTATGCTAACAAACACTTCCTATATTAATTAATTGTCTGGCTTTCTGACTTACAAATGCAAGAACCAGCTGCAAACAGCTAAATGTTCCATTGTTGCTTCCTGCTGGCCTTGGCTGACAAACCTCCTAGGCTGCCTAGGCAGCGGCAGCAGGATAGATAGTGCCTGTTCCTTACTTGACAAGCAAGGGAATGAAGATTGAAGGCACATGTTAACTATTTGAGAAGATTCTTTAGGTAACACAAATTGACATTTTTGCAAGAGTCCTTCCATTCTACATGGATTTTTTTTCCCCTTAGACCTGCCTAAGGAAATAGGTATTGCTACCTATGGAAAAAGGTATTTCCATGGAATAAAAGTGTGACAGCTAATAATAAAGAATCTAAATATTTATAATGAATTAAATAATTTATGATGGTTTGTTTCAACTGAATCAAATCTTCTCCTGTAAAGGTACTGTAGGCCTCTGTGTAAGTACTGTCAGCAACACTTCAGTAGGTCAAGTTGTCATAAATGTGATGAAAGTTGTATTTATTTGGACTTATTGTAGACTTCACTTTGGGGAACACTTTAAGATGTACCAAATTATGCTAATAATCTTTGTTTTTACTTCCTAGGATGTAAAATTTCCTCTCATGTTGGATGTGTATGAGCTGTGTACCCCAGACCTTCAGGAAAAAATGGTTTCTTACCGATCAAAATTCAAAGATCTAGAAGACAAAAAAGTAAATCAACAGCCAAAGAATGTAAGCCTTCTGACAGTTTCATGGATGTTTTGTTTAAATAAGTCATACATCTGAAACTGGGGCACCAATGAGGAATAGAAAAAACTTGACTTTCTTAAATATATTGTTTCTTTATTTAGCATTCAAACTCCTTGATAATGAGCTTTCATGAACATACAGTATCTGCTTTGCTTTGACTGTTTGATGAGAAATGTTAAATGCTGGAAGCAAATGTGTTGCTTGCATTTTTATTTCAGAATGTTTTAAAGTGTAGTGCTTCTGCTTGCCAGTGTTATGCCTTAAGGTTTTCTGTTAATTACACAAATTTTTTCTCTTCAAATACTATTGCATGCTGGCAGGTCAGTTGTTCAATGGAGCATAGGCAGCTTTTTCCTGCTGACTAGCTGGAAGGGGTTGTACAAGGGGGGACTATGAGTCTGCTGATAAAATTCAGAGTATACAAGTTAGAGAGCTAAAAGACTGCACTCTAAAAACTTTGGGAATAGTTTAATCTCCTGCCCTGCCCTCCTACATATTCTAGAACTGACTTGCCTTTCCTTAACAATTAACAAAAAAAAGCAAATTAGCTAAAACTTTAGGTTTCCTTTTAAAGTTTACTACTCTTGTTCCTGGTCAAACTCCTGGCAGTTTCATTTAAACATTTGACTAAGGCTTGCAACAAGGTTAGGTGCAAGAAGAGTGCTGTTCTAAAGCAGAACATAATGGTGCTTAGTCTCTGATGTTTTCTTGTTGCCACTTTGGCTTGTAGCGAGTCCCTAACAAGGAGTAAATCTTCAGCTGCAGAACTCTTTTGTGCTCCAAACCTGTGAATGTGGTTGGGTAAACACTCTGGGCTGTGTGTGCAAAAAGTGGTCTTGATTAGGCTTTTGGATGTCCAGCTATAAATACAGCAGTGGAACTTGTTTCAAGTTAAACAAAAAATGTTTATGCTTGGACATGTCTTTAAATCAATGGAGAGTTGTTATTGGATAGGATTGTGCTAAAGCTGTCTCAAAACCATTCCGCATTAATTCAGTATATTCTCTTCATTAGTCTAGTAAAAGTGATGGTGCACAGAACGAAGTGAAATACGAACCTGTTTCTTTTCCTGATGGTGAGTACAGGGAAGTTAATCTACTTTAAAGTCACTTCCTTTTTACTGATGTTTAAGTGGGACTTGATCCTAGGAATGCTTGGAGAACCCTGCTTATTTTCAAGATCTTTGAAAATTGTTCTTAAGAAACTGACAGAAATTTAAGGAATGGGAAGATGAGGCAAGTCAGAATGCTGTTGAGATAGTCAGAGACATAATTGTCATGTCTGACAGGTTGGTAATACCTAGAAGACATTATGCACATCAACAAACATTTGCATGTAAGGTGCGGTTGTTTTGTACACTTCCTTGTCAGTGGGCAGTAGAAAGCTGAAATCAAAGCAAAAACTTAATTGGCTTTTAAAACTGATGTGATGGTGCTAGTGGTGCCTGAATTTAGGAGTTGTGGAGCTTGAATGTTGTGAGCATTCACCTTTATGTTGAGGACACTGTGCAGGAATTGTTTTGGAGGTCTTGTTGACCCAAGTAAGCACACAAATGGCCAGGAATCGAGAATTGAAATTGGAAAGAAATATAACCTGGCCCACCAGTAATGAGACGAGGGGTAAAAGACAAAGGATGGGGGTGAAATCCATAGCCCAGATCAAGGCATCTACACTAATGCACGTAGCATGGGCAA
>VWZO01002449.1:12348-29404 GCA_013396975.1 Bucco capensis | reverse complement strand
ACTGTTCTATGATTCTATGATTCTAAGATGGCACAGGAATAATCATTTTGCTAGCACAAAAATCTGGTCTTGTGGTCACCTAAAATTAGACTCAAGATACTTAACCAAACTGAAAATACCAAGTTTTGCAAAGCTCAAGGCAGACATTTGGAGAATTATGAAACAGATGACAGCTTCCAGCTGGTAAATTGGGTGTTCATCTATATAGTATATATACCACCTTCTCTGGACTTATTTCTGTGATTCTTGAGAATGCAAAACTAGAAAAACTGAAATAATAAAAAGTAACACAAGAAGAGATCTGTATTGAATGTTACACTATTAAAGCTAAATCAATCATATATGACAGCCATGGTAAGATTGGATGGTGGAATACTGGCTTTTTTTGCTCATGCATCCTTACACGTGCCTATGGTTGCTCAGTTCTGCTGACATTGCTTGCAAGAAGCTGCTGCCTGAGCTCCAGATTTTCTGGCAGTAGGTCTTGAGAAGAAGTGTTTAGATAGGTTATACCAAACCATTTACTGCAAATGAACTATAATCACTTTCCTGAACTACACAAAACATTCTTACTGAAAGGGTTCTGTCAAGAAAGAAAAGGGCTAGAATTAAGTCCTACACATCTGTACTACAGCTGTAAATGTAAACCAGCAGACATTGGACTTGGCATATATTCACCACTCGTTTTAGCACAGCATTGGATCCACGTATCACACCATTTAGCTAAAGGTGACTGTTATTGCCTAAATTATTTAATGCTTTTACTCAGGAGGAATGTGATACTGAAGAAAAACAACTTTTTAGAACTTCCTCATCTCTGAAGTTACCTGTAGGAAAAGAGTTTCTGTTTGGGAGTTTGTTTGAGGGTTTTTTTGCCCCATTTACTTGGTGGCAGAGACTGGTATTTATAATTGCGCTGAAGGATTTTCGTTCTGAAGAGACCAAAGATTTGAGATAAAATGTGGTCGTGTATCATCTGTAGAGATAGTGTGACTTTTCAATGGAGGAATTGCTGAGATTCATGCAGGAAAGTAAAGTATTTTAAACAGGAAGATGGTGACTATACACTAATGTTTGTGCAATAATTTCTCCTATATTAACTATACACTTAAATTTTGTCTTGAAAATCTTGTTGAGGACTTCTACTGTTTGGCATGGCTTTGAGGTAATCCAAATCTGTGAATGCAACTCTATGACCTCTTAGCATGCTTTATCCTTTTTAAAGATTAGCTGTATAAAGTATTTCAGTTTTTGTGAGTACATTTTTTTCATGCACTTACATTTCACATTGTTATTTCTCTACCCATTCTTTTAATTAGGCTTTTAATTAGGCTCAGGGTGTTGCTGCTCCAGCTCTATTTCCAAATCTGAAGCTTAACTCTACTTTCAGAAAGTCCAGAGGAATTTTTCTATTAAAGCTCATGAAAATGTGATAATGGGAGTCCTTTCTTTGTGGATGTATTTAATTTGCATTCAGGCTCCTTATTTTGTTAAATATGTCCAAGCAGTCTAACTTTGCATGTGTTTGCTTCTCAGAAGTAACTACCCTAAGATACTGATAACATTGAAGTGTATGGTACTGTGTCTCTGTCTTAAAGACCAAGATTTTACCTTCTCCCCTTTCATCCCAGTGAAAATTGCTTATCAGCAAAAGCAGGCTTTGTGGTGCAACTCTGAAGCCACCAAATTATGATCCCCTGCAAAGATATATTAGGAGCTTGGTCCAGTGTATCAGTCATAGTGGTTTTAATAGAAAGTGGATGATGAGGAAATATTGTCTATGATTCTATGATTGCATATGGTTGACTGTGGTATCTGAGCTTGATAAGCCCCTTCCATGGGCTTATCTCTCTGTCCTTGGAACCCCTTTCCATCCTGACTGTGGCATGCTAATGACGATGTGGGAAGAAACAAGGAGAAATATTTTCAGTGGAAACAAAAAATAAATATTGCATTCCTTGTTTTTCCTATAAGAATGCTTCTAGCCACAGTTCAGCTTTCACCTCCTCACAGGATCAAAGGCACAAAGATGAGAAGCATCTGAGTACATGTGGTTCATGCTAATAAAAATGCCCTTATAGCATTGCACACAGCAAAAGCAAGATCAGCACTCCCCTTCGTGGAAAAGAAACAAACTTCCAGTTTAGAAGTAATCATGCGAGTTAGGTTGTGGTTTGAAAATGCAACAAACTTGCATTTCACTATACTAATACCAAAGAAATTGTTGTTGTGTAACTACAGGAAATGGAAGGTTTCTTGGAAATTAAAGTGACTGGGGATGGGAAGGGGAATATTCTTTCCATATTCCTTAGTTAACCCCTAATTAAGGTCATAAGCAGTCCCATGGCCTCTTGTGTGAGAGCTCAGGCATGGGGAAGCTTGCAGGCCAAGAGGGAAGTGCTTGTCTTCCTTGTTCCACACCCTGCACAGGGCACAGGAGGGCAGCATAATATCATTTGCATGTGTGCAGTTGGGGATACTAGTGCAGACAATACTGCACACAGGCTGAACTGTGGCACCAGCCTGCAATCCATCTTTCCTTTTAATATTTTGCCTGCAACAGCATGGCAGCTTCTGTTAGATAATTTAGGACCTGGGGATGCTTTACTTAGGGACAAGGTTTAGTGGCATGGTAGTGATAGGTGTGGTTGCACTTGATGATCTTAGAGGTCTCTTCCAACCTTAATGATTATGTGATTATGTGATCTCCAGGTGCATTGCACAACATGCCAAGCAGACAGTCAGTCAAAAGTAATGTTTATGTGAGTTACAGGGTTGTGAGGGGGCAGCAGCTAACACTTGGCTGAGAGAAAGGCTCTCAGCAGTTTGTGCTCTTATGATAAGATGCTGTCAGTTCACAAAGGGCTTACAGATGAATTACACAAATAAGGAAAGCAGTGAAAGGAAGGCACGGTTGAAGAACTGAGAATGATGCAAGACCAAGAACTGTGAATGACTTGACTTGGGTCAAGTGGAGCTTCAGTGACAGAGGCCAGATATGTGCCTCCATTTCCTGAATCTCAGTCTGAGTCTTAAAACCTGTATGTGCATGCCAGTGGCCTTGCTATGACACTCCATCACTTTTCCCCATCCTGCAAAGATTCATTCTTTAATGAAAAGGATTAATATGTTTTCCTTCTATTCAAATTACAGATTTTGTCATAATCACTCTGATGTTAAGCAATATTTTTCATACTTTTTTGTTTAATTTAGCAAAGGTAGTAAGTCCTGTTTTGTGCCTGGAATATTATTGAGCTCCATAGAATAAGAATAGTTTGTCCAGCAGAGTAATAAATTAAGTGTTGAACCCAGAAAAATGCAGTATCTTTCATTATCTCTTTTTTTTCTCTTCTGATCTTTTTCAATTTTAGAACAGACATTTTTTTCTGTCTAACATTGTTTTTCCTCCAGCTCCTCTATTTTTTGTTCATAACCTCTTACGTGTTACTAAGTTTTTTTGCTCTAATTTTATCTCTCTGTCACTATTTTTCTTCCCTTTGCTATTTAATTCTCTTGTTGTATCCTATTGCTTCTCAGCATACAGCTTCATTCTTGCAGGAGAATTGCCTCCTGCAGGCAGTGATCTGTCCTTCCCTGTAGCTTGGTCCCTCCCTACAGCTCTGCCCCAGCAAAACCCATGGAAATCTGCCTGATCTTTGAAACACAGCATCTCTGAGAGGTTGTCAATCATATCACACTGTGTGCATGTTGACTGGAGCAGGAAAGCAAAATAAAGGAAAGAAGAAGGAAAAAAAAAGGCTTTAGGAACCATGCTTCTGAGCTTGATATTTGCAAACCAATTCCTTTACATTGAAGCTAACGGTTTTGTTTGCAAAGTTAAAGTTGCTTCCTAGAGAGACTTTTTGTGTATTGATTTCAGGCTGAATGGCACGCTGATAACATGTAAGGCCTTGTGCTAACCTTTGTGCTCACCCAGCTGCTGAGATTTCATCCTATTCTTCGTTGACTGACATTATTCTTATTAAATGTTATGACCTGAATTGTACTTGGATTTGATAGTATTGCAGATAAAATATTCTTCCTAAGTGTCTCAGGATTAGCAATGCATGGATGTCAGTAATGAACTGAAAAGAGAGCTTTGGCCAGTGCAGGGGAGTTTATGTCAGGTTGTTTGCCTGTGTCAAGTACATTGAATGCAGTGATTTAAACAAAGGACAGAGTCATAGCATACTCTGTTACAGATATCCATCAGGAGCAGAAAAATCCAACCAGCCATGGCTCTGAGTTAGCATCATCAACTAAAGTAGGTAGTACAGTTTTGCATAATGTTCATTTCTGGGCCATCCCAAAGAGGAAAAGGAATAAACAGAAAAACTGCAAGCATAAAGGAAGATTTGTAACGTGGGCTTTTTAAGACTATTGATGGAGGAATAATAGTAGTCTTTGGGGAACAAGATTTTTTAGTTGTGGTGGCAACCATGAGTTTGCTTTGGTCAGGGTTGATCAGTAACTATCTACATTATAGAAAGAAGATAATCCGTTTGTATGGATAATGCATCCTCTCTGCCTCCTTGATCTGGCAAATTAAAGAAACCAAGGTCAAGATGAGCCTGAAAGAATGTATACTCCATTGTTCCTTTCTTTTCTCTGATAATAGAGAAAATTTTCTTAAATAATAGTGATTTCTTAGCTATTTCAGTATTCCCATTTTGCCTGACAACCATCTGTTGCGTAAAGTCAGTACTGAAAACTTGACAGCATTAATTAAGCAGTTATCTCCACTGTGTTTCACTATTGTGCATGCACTAAAGAGCTCCAAGAGGGTAGCCAAGAGTAGTGAGCAAAAATCTGTTGTGTTTTTTCCTGTACTGCCTTGCAAACTTAAAGGACATCAATGTCTTAGAGAGATTCAGTCACTGAATTGTGAAAAATTCTTACTGAATTTCTTCAGAATTTCCACAGCAAACTAATTTGAAAAATGGGACTTTGCTAGTAAAAATGGGGAAATTTTTCCAGTGGATGGAGTGCNCGTCCAGAGACGCTGCGATGATGATTTACAGCTGCACATGCGCGGGGTTTCGATTCTCTCTATTCTTATCAGTTCCTCGGCTCCTCCCGGTACATTCTTTCGGGAGGGGGAAAGAGTTTAGCTACTGAGTCCTTTCTGTTAAAGAAACAGTGTCCATATCCAAACTCAAAAGTTCAAAAGGGAACATGACGTACACTGTTAAATTTTAATCACTCCAGGACAACTATATAATTATAAATCATCGCTCATGAGAATAAATGAACAGAACATCTTTTCAGACATGGAATCAAAGACATGAAACTCTAAAACCAAATGAGCACATACAAGTGGGGGGAGGGAGAAGGAAGCTCCTTCCTTTGAAGTATTATTTGAAAAAGCAATCTCAAGAACATAATTTGCTTCTTCAAATGTGCTGTAAGAAGAAAACTTTCAGCAAAACTTCCAAATATTTCAGGGGGTGAGGGGTGTTTTTTTGGTTGGATTGTTGTTGTGTATTTTTGTTTGGTTGGGTTTTGTGTTTTTTCATGTTTTGGGTTGTTTGGGGTATTTTTGTAGGATCTATAGTTCTGTTGTGTTATATTGCAGTGCTTTTCGGTAGTTTCATCTTTCTAGCAGAAATATTTCTATTACAGTGTGGCATAATTTGTTACTCTTATAAAATAAACCTTCTCTTTTCAGGAATAGAGAGTGATGCATCACAGAGGGAGGTACTCCAGCTTGTAGAAATGCCAGCTCACAAATTGTAATTCCAGAGAAGCACCACTGTGCTAAGCAAGGCATTTGGGGCATCAGTAAAAATGCTAAAGGTTTTAGGGGGAGAGAGTGTGAGGTTAGCTCGAGTTTTTGCCTTTTGGGTTGTTGTTTTTTTTTGCTTTTTCACTAGAGAAAACAAAAAAAAGGAAAAAAAGAAAGAGTTCTTTCCTAAGGCAACAATAGACCAAATATAACCTGCGAATAATATATTTGTGTTTGTGAAGATCTAGTTTATAAAAAGCAAGTTAGACAGAGTTATCTGCTATGTTATGAAGTTTACAACACTGCATTCAAAAAATAAACATTATTTTTCCTTTGGTACCAGAAGAAAGATCACTCAATGCCTGTAATTGCATAAAGAAGCCCCTAGAATGGGGAAAGAGTGCAACACTGGGTGATCATTGCTTCCAGTAGTGACAATAATAAAAGTCTTATTTATTTGAATGTGAAAACATGTTCTTTAAAAGTAGCATGCTACCATCTTTCACAGTTGCTTAAAGGGTCCCTAAATCTGCATCTGAAATACTGGAATATTTGTCCCTTCCAAAAAATGAGCTTTTAAATCAAATTGTCCTTTACTCAATTGTATTAAAAGAAGAGAATGGAAAAAATGGAGAAGCAAAAAAATATGGTCCCTGAATATATTTATCTGACTCAAGCAGTAGGTAAAGAACAGCATCTGTGCCCTTTTCAATAAAGGCTGCATTATTTGGTTTGATACCCCCAGTGCGATGGACACCACAGAAACTTCCTGGCTTTTGATTGAGAACTGTGTGGTCTCAGAAAGCCTACAGTCTCAAAAAACATTTGCCTAGGGCATACCTGATTTATTTAATGAAGAGGAAATAGCAGGGTTGGCTGGTACTGACCTTGCCTTCAGGTACTGCACTCCTGAAAGAATGCGAGGCAAACATTAACAGGCAGTACAGTGAAGTGATGCACAGCTGGACAGATGCTGCTGCAAAGAGCAGTTGCCTGACTTGGTGGTGCTGTATTTTCTTTGGACAGGTTTATGAAGTGTATTTGTATCTTCCAGCAAGACCTGGGAGTGCTGCTGCTGCCATAGGTTTGCAGGGACACCTAGTGGCATTGGTAAATTAAACCAGGATTGCTTCTGCCACTGGCAGATAAAAGATTTTAGAGGAAGAATCTCAGTGCCTCTCTACTTCATTTTTATGTCTCAGAGCATTTTGCACCACAATCCTTCTCTGTATTTTTTTTTTTTTATCGATTCTATGAAGCAGGGAAAAGGATGCATGTGTGCATCATATATTGTTACAGGCTCTCAGGAGAAGAATGAGGACTGTTTGTTGTCTCATCGCTGCTATAATCAAGGTTTGCAGAAGCAAACAAACAGGAGGTCACTTGAAATCTTTAATTCCACACATCAACTTCATAATTTTATCAGCATTAGGTTAAATGTCTGTGATTCTGGATAAGAATTTTAAATGTAATGCAAGTAGATGTTTCCATTCGTCATTTAGGTATTATGTATGCCCACATTTTTCTGCCTTCTGGATCTAAGTAATTACCACTAAATCAATAATGCTTATGACAGCAAAACACTTAAATGATGCTTAAGGAATCTTCACCTCTTTTTCCTATAAAGCCATTGGTCAAACTCTAGGTGAAATTTAAACCCGTACATATTCAGTGTACCAGGTCACCTTGTCCTGCAGCAGATAAAAGCAGCCATACCAGATTAGGTAGGGATGCATCTAGCTCAATTTTATGTCTCATTTGCTGGTGGTAGTAACACTAGAAGTATCCCATTGATAAATGTGAGTAAGCTAGAGTTTTCCAGGGTCGTGGCTGCTTCCTGGAGAAACAGAGGAAAAAACAAAGGTGTTGGAAGGGTAAAGCAATTCACCAAACACAAAAGATGGCTTTCTCACACAGAAAGCACCTTTCTTGAAATAGAAACAGTCTACAGAAATTATTATAATTTTCATCTATTTTCATTGATTATAAAATCTAGAGATTATACAGACCGTAGCTGCTACAAAACCTGCTTCCACAGATGACAACAGACTAGTTAGCTGTGATTTTCCCTCCTCTGGCTTCATCAGATGACATAACACAAACTGTCTGAATCCTCTTTCAGCATATGTGTATTACTCTAGACTGAAGAAATTATAAGCATCCTCTATATTCAAGCAGCTGAATGCTGAAGAGACCTGCACTGGACAGGTTTCATGATGGTTAAGTTTCACTGGTCCTCTTAAGTATGTGATTTCCTTCTACACTTTTTCAGCATCACACTATCTTGTCATACAACTTCTTAAAGATTCGTGCACTGTTTCACATGAGGGAGAGAGGTTCTTCTCCCAGCTTTCATCCAAAACTTCCCCAAGTCAGTTGAAAATTTGCCATTGGTATTAATGATCTTCTGATTAAATTTCAGCCTTTGCTGCCTTGTATTCTCAACTGAGTTTTACTGTGGGTAGGATGATGAAGGGCTCTATCTGTCATCAGTAAACCAACAACTAGAGTTTAAGAAACTATTCCAAAGTGCTAATATTGCAATGTTGCTCAAAAACATGATCCCATCTCCTTATTGATGGCTGTTTGTCTTTCTCTCTCCCACAAGGTGCTCTGAAAGGACACCTGAGAAAGGGGCACATCAGAAAGGGATTCCTAAAAGTTCTGTACTCTCATTTATTGCTCTACCTACACCCAGAATTGTTTGAAAACTCTGCTGGTTTTCAAATTGCAAGGAGTATGCTTCTTTCATTACATATTCTCCTAGCAGTATTTTCCTTCTATCTTAATTTTTATTTTGTATATGAGGAAGGTTCAGTATGCTACTGTATACTACTATACAGTAATACATAGTTCATAAAATTCTGGATATTCATGTCTGAATTTTGCTTTAATGTGTCATCTGTTTATTAAGATCATAAAAAGTTTTAGAAAAAAATGCATTCAATTCTTTTTGGCATTATTTATATCTCTTACACAAGCATTACCTACCTTTTGCTGAAGTAGTTATAGCTAATGTGGCTTGATCCTGTTTTTTCTGCGCTGTATGAGAGTAAGAAGTTGTTCTAGATGTCATTGCCAAATAACTAATGGGTTCTTTGCATTAAAAATTTAATTTGCTAGACTTCAACTGCAGAAAACAAAGACTAATATCGTGGTTGTTTTGAGATTTCTTTATTCTCCTCAGCCTGAAGGACTCATTGACTTTCTTTCTTTACACTTGTTCTTTTCCATTTGCCTTAAAAATTTTCAGTCTCACCAGTGGTGTAAAGAGACTGAAGTTTTATGAGAGCCAGGCCGAATGTATGTATGGAAACAGTCATCAGTGTCTTACTAAGTTAATGATAAAGATATATCAAGCACTATAGCAACTGTTTTGAGAAACAGGCTCTAACAGAGCTGAGAATAATAGATTAGGCATTTCCTCAAATGGCACGTATAATTTCATGCAGATATAGGTGTGTATTTCCAGATAATTTGTCATGTAACAGAGTTACTCAAATATATTAGAGATTTTTTTGCCTTTCTTCTGGAATTTATGGCAGGGAACAGGTATTCCTGTTGGTAAATTAACACTATGTTTCAAGTAGAATATGAAAGAAGGAAAAGTTTATAAATTATATACCAATGTTACACATCAGGGAACTGGAATGTTGAGGAGGTCAGTGAAATGAAAGTGTGAAGTACTGACTTCTAATGCTGTCTTAATTAAAATTGCCTCTGTTAAAGTCCTTGTACTTGCAGGAGATAACATCCATAGGCACTTCACTCTTCATAGTGGGAAAGTGTAATTTAAAACTTGAGACAAGGGAGTAAAGATATCACTTCCACTGGAAAAACTATGAATCACACGTAAGTACAAAAAAGCAGTATATTATCTTGGCAAATTAAGGTGGTAACATGTAAGATTGGCTTTTTAGCTCTCTGTTACAGATGCTTAGCCAACTTTATTGATCATATCTCAGACTAGCAAGTGCAGTACATTCTTATACCCATCTAAATGCAGTTACTGAACACATGGCAAATGCTCTGCCTGGACCCAGCTAGCACTGGATGGCATGGCACAACATGGTCTAAAACCATGTCTAAAACCATGTTTAGTTCATAAAAATGAACTAAAACTTCAAAGATTTACTTTCCCACAAAGAGGGACATACCTGGAACTCCTCAAATAAATTAATATAAGCACCTAATTTATAAGGTACTTCTTAGCAATAGAAGTCTTTTTGAAACCATAGCTTTCTCATCTTTTGCTCCTTGCTGCTTAGGTCTATACATTATTGTAATAGCAACCTCAGCCTTAACCCACTTACCCACTTCTGAGGCTCTATGAATTTAAAATGTAAATCTCACAGGAGATTGTTTAGCTTGTTTTTCGGTTGGTTGGGTGTTTGTTTTTTTTCAATTTCTAGAGCAATTATATAAGCTTCAGTTATTTGTGTTACAGGATTTGTGTAAGGCTTGTTTTTTGTTGAGAAACAACACATTGCATGTTTATATTTGTCCCTAAAGTTTTAATTTGTAGAGGGCTTTTCTAGAATGGAAAGATAAGAATTAAGATAACTTTTCTTCCTCAAGACATTAAGAAAGTTTCAAGGCTTCTTTTAGGTCATTGATGTTGTGTTTGTGTGCTTTTGTGCCATGGCAGGCTGTTCCTTAAATGTCATTATCAGGCCTTTTTACAGTGTTGTGAGTGCTAAAAAGCCACTCAGTCAGATAGAATTTGAGCGTGCCTGAAATGTAACTGAGTGCAGCTTTGCTGTCTATGCTCATTTGGTCAGATGGTATTATGGTTGGTTTCCATAGCTAAATAAAACATTTGCATTGTTAAAAAGATAATAATACAGAGAGAGTCATAAAAAGAGAAGAAGAGCACTAAGCTCTCCCTTGAAATGGTGACTCAGTGAAGCAGACAGATTTGGGAAAGCTGTTCCATATGGCAGAAGCTCTCAACCAGAAGGTCCTCCCACCAGCACTGCCAGATTGTGCTAAAGGATGCAGAGGACATGCGTGCTAGCCAGCTTGTGGGATGTGGATCAGAGGCTGATATGCTTAATCTACTCTCCACCCACCTCCCCTGTGTTTTTTTTAAGGATGCAGAGAAATTCCAAATTACAGCCGTTAGCCAAATTGCTGTTTGAACTGTTTGGGGGGATTTGGGGTTTGCATTCAGATTGCTGTTCCTTTCTCCTCTGTGTATTTTTCCCCTTCATCTTACCCCATGTGACGTTACTGATTCATTTTCTTTTCTTTCCTCCATATGGCAGGATATACTAGAAAAGAGGGAGAAATGCTGAACAAGAACATATTCTTGCCCTCCCATAAGAGGCAGAGGGGAATAATCAGCATTTGCACTTTATATTCTCCTTGTTATATTTGTGAGTAAGACAGAAGGTTTGGGCTGTTTCTTCTCTCTTTGGTGACAAGGGTTGGTCACTGACTCCCAATGGTATGCTTATTTGAGTGATAAGCAGATAACAGTACTCTTCACAAATACCTAAAATCCTCTTCTGTGCAGTTGATAGTGCAGAATTCAGTAAAATGTTGATCAAGGTCCAAGATGCACTCTCAAAACATCTGCCTGATGCTAACTGCATCTTATAAATTCTTCTTCATAAGATCTTTACAGTCAGTGGTTACACATCAGTATTTGGATATAGTTGCCATGAAAAAAATAAGATAAATTAGCTAGACTGAGCATTTCCTAAAGGAATACTTATTTATGTGTGTAAAGTATCAATAAAAATCTGTTTAAGCAAAGTTAGACAGAGCAGTGTTTAAAAAGAAAGAGCCTCCCCCTTTATTGACACTATGTATGTACCACTAAACAGAACCAATGAAAATATACCAACATAATTTCCTTTCAGTAAAACAGCAAAGCAGATATTGACCAGCTGTCTGAATTGACTTCTGATTCAGCTTTTCAGGCATTAAATTTACTAACTGTGAACAAAACTGGCCCAAGTGTCTCTTATTGAGAATGTGTTTGTATTAAAAAGAAAATTGAGGTACTGGTGTGCAAAAACCATTATGTTCACAGCTTTTTAGAAAGATATAATGCATTTTCTTTCTCAGTTATAAGTTTTAATCCACATTAATTTGAGTCAAAACTTCGCAGAAGAAAAAGCTATACTATTGCCAGTACTTCTTTGCACATGATGTTCTCATGTTTCTCCCTCAGATGGTGTAGTAGCCATCTAAAAATCCTCCTTTCATCAGGGATTAAAGTGACCTTCCTACTCTGGTTTTACACAAGATGTCTTTGAAATAAAAAGGGTCCCAGAATCTTGTAGGCTTCATGAGTTGTGAGTTTGTGCATTTCAGAAGTGATGCAAAGTGAAAGTCTACAGTTGGTCTGTGCAAAAGCTCAGCTGTCAGGCTACATCTACATTGCTTTTGGGTGGAAGACTAGACTTGAATATCATTTAAGCATGATATTCTCTAAATCATAAATCTGCCCATCTGCCCTTCCTTAGGCATAAACTGCATGTGTAACAAACAGTTTAGTTTCCAGATTATCCATTTACTTAGAAGATACAAGCATTTATGTATTAAAATAATCCATATGAAAATGAGTCAGCTTCCTTTGAAATGGTTTGGGCTTAATTAAGTTTCAGTAAAACAATATTCACCTGATGGACAACGGAAGGAAAAAATACAATCTGCTCTGCTGTGGTAGCTATTATTTGGTGCTATCAGCCATTTAATAGTGTGCTCCTTTCCCTTCTCCACAGAGCAAGCCAAAATTAGAAGACAGCCTATAGACCACTGAGATGGTTCTATAGTTAGTCCTACTGTAAGTTCTATGTTACCATGCGGGGATCTGCCTGAATAATAGCAATGGGATGTTAGAGATCCAAATCCTTAATCTGGGAACCAGAAAGAAACACGGATAGCAGCAGCTGGTCTACTCAACACACCCTTACATGAAGGATGTCCCAGGGATGTTAGGATCCTTTCAAATGCCAAAATAAATGACTAGCTCTTATAAATTGTCTATCAATTTTTTCACTTGTTCATAAAACTGGATACAGTGAAGGTTCTTAGTCTGGGACACTGCAAAAAATACTGACTGAAAATCTATTCCCACAGTAATAGCTGAGAAGCCTTTTTCATTAAATATGTGGCTGTTGTTATCAAAATAGATGTGGAGCTTTAGTTCCCCCAATTCAAGGTACGCTGATGCTACAGCATCACTAGTCAAAATCTTCATTCATGGCTTTGATCCTGAAGTTGTTACAGAACATGTTCTAATTCACATATGAATTTCCCAGAAATCCAGAAACAAGCATGGATGGAGCACAACAGCCAGCAACTTGGTCAGGTACACCAGCCAAAGGCTTCATAGCTGACATAGAGACTTTCTTGTAATTTTTAATGCTATATACACTGTGTAACTTGAACTTTAGAGTTAATTTGCCATCTTCCAGTAAGAGTATTATATTTATTCTTATTTCACTTTATTGTTAATTAAACATCCCACAGAGTGGCTAACCAATTCTTTGCTTTATACAGTAGTTTTCTTAAGTCTTTTTGGGTACACTCAGTTCAACAAGACCTGCAAGCAGAATGCAGAATAAGGCATTCTGAATCACTGATTCAAAAAATAGGTATAATGCCCATTATTAACTCTGTGTTCTTCTCTGTCAGACGTTGGAAGATAATTGAAGTGTGCAATTTTTTTTTCCCAAGTGATTGTCAGAGCTCCCAAACACTGAAAATGAAGCTTGAGCAGAAGAGTTCTGAATCACAGCACTGAGATTTAGCCCGTGCCATTCTTATCAGTTTTCTACAGAAGAAGCTTTCATTTTATACAAGCGCAGACAGCACAGCAATTCTCTGCTGTTTGCTCTTCACCACACATACCATTAATGGTTACCAACTTGTCCCGTGCTGCCACTGCAGAGGCAATGGCAGACATTCAGACCTCTGAAGTCAGACCCTGCCTGTACGTCACAAAATTAGCATGAAGTAATTCTAAAATTCTATTAAACTAATACGGAGGGTATATCTCTTTTTTTTAAGTGGTTTTGGTGTGTCTTTGCATCTATATTTAAGAGCTCACAGTTCTTCAATATTTTGAAATTATGTCTGAAACAAAGTGGGCTTGATTTCTCAGGCTGGAATCCACAAGCTTAGCTTAAAACCTAGAGGATCAAAGTTTATCAGAATTGGCATAATCACCGTACTAAGTGCATCTGCACACTTGGAGACATGTTATTTTTTTTGTTGTTGTTGTTTCTACCTCTTCAGTGTATGCTTTGTATTATACTGACTGACTGAAGATGGGGTGGCACAATATTTTGTGATATTTTTCCCTAGCAGAAAGGAGTAGGTTTAAATGGCCGTATTCAAAAAAATTAAGTTTTTCTATCACGGAGGGAAAAATGAAAGCCCTAGATAGTTAAAGGAAGATTAGAGAGACAGAAATTGAAAAAGAAACCTCATTTATTCAGCAAGCAGTTATCCTTAATCTATCTGACTTCATGTATGTGAGTCATCCTGTCGCATTCAGTAGTTCATCTGCTTTTACATGTTATCTGATATTGTTGCCTTTGAGGGCACAGGAACCTGTGTGGAAGTAAAAGGGGTTTTTTATTTGAACTTAGTTTATACAATAAAGAAAGAAGGGCAAACCAGTGTTCTCATCTCAGATACTCACTACTGGTGTTAAAAGCAAAACAAAACAAAACTAAGCAAGTCTTTGTCTTGCTTAATTATCTGAGAAAGTTCCATCCAGCAGCAGAAGAGTATACCAGATGCACCAAAGGTGCAGAAAAGCTTACAAGCTTAGGAAAAAACTGACAGAGTAGATTCTTACTATTATTTAGTATGTGTCTGACCATACACTATGTACACTAACTTACAGCCTGGCAAAATTATTTGATGAAATTAACTGGATTACTTTGATGAAATTAACTGGAATTTGATTCACAGTGTTTCTGCTTCCAGAGATACACCACTGGCAAGCTGCTTTGACTGCAGTAGGACTGAGATCCTTTTCTTGTTCTTACCTAGTAGAAGACTTAGCTGGAATTGAAGTGAATCTGAGACCAAACACTCAACTGTCTTCTAAAACTGCAAATCAGTTTAAGAAGCTGTGTCTGTATTCAGCAGTGGGATTCCCATCTGACAACATGTCCATGCAGACTTGGGCACACAAGAAGGGGGTCTTATATCCCCCGTTTCATGAGAATCACACCTAGGTTTCAGGTGTCTGCCTGTAAGAGGCACAGGGGGCTCAAGGGTTGTCAGTGCAAGTCACAAGTTCACCCTTTGCAGTGCTGAAGTCATCGTCATGGCTAGGCTTCATGAACAAAGATCCAGGGAGGGCTCCATCCATGCTCCTCATCAGCGCCTTTTCCAAGCGCGCTGATATAAAGAGGCTAGCGGATAGCACCCTTGAGCCTGCACAATGGATTATTTTTTAGGTGAGACACAGCATGCACAGAGCTGGACCCACCCTTTAGTCCTAAGGTTCATCTGCCAGGGCGTAGCAAGTTGGACACTGGCAGCGAAGTCCTTAGGATGGAGGTTTTGTTAGAGTGTCCTTATCTTTAGATGGAAGGCCTTATAGGGCTAAATGAGCTCCATCTGCCCGGGTTTGGAATTAGAGTTGTCCTTCTCCTAGGATGACTGCCAGAAGGCTAATGAGCTCATCCTACCCATACAAGGATTATAGGAACATGGGTTTCACTCCCCACACTTTACCATGGGCAATGAGTTTAATGCTCCCTCTGCTGTCGGCACAGTTATCGCACCAGGGGCCACAGAACACCCCAAGGGATTTTCAGACTGTGCCTGAGTGCTGAAGTGATCCACTCTTAAATGCATTTCAGCCCTCACTGCTGCACTCTGAGCCTTCTCCAAGAAAGAGAAGGCACAAAGGAGTCCACATTTGCACCAGGGAAGAGGACAGGTCCCACTACTCTGTTGAAACATCTTTTGAAGCATCAGGTTTTGACGAGCTCTTTGGTGAGATATTTTTCATGTAAGACGAAGTAAAGACAAGTCCTCACATCCTGACAGAGGGTGGTTAATTAATAGACATATACTGATGCTACACATAGAAGCTTGGTTTGACAGGGATATAAAACAGAGTTCAAGATTCAAAGCAGTCATAGTAAACCCATAATGTTATGACCAATGTTAGATCAGATACTAAGATCTTAAAAAGAGGTGGTTTCCACAAAACAGCAGGTCTGATCATGAGTGTGCATAAGAGATGGGGGATGTTCTTTCAGGAATTCATTTCTGTCCCCAGTTTTATGCTAAAGGATCTACTTCTTCTATCATGGGATATAAGGCATAAAGTCACAAAAAAAAGGGAACTGGATGTAATGTTTAATGTCACTACTTGGTGAGGAACCTGGACAGGTTGATATAGTGCTCATTTGTATGTCAGATAGATAAATAAACAAGAAAAAAGAATAACCTGTAAGCATTCTTGCATTTTTTACATCAGCTGCTTTCCAAAAAGTGTAAGCAGAGCTCAGGCGGTTGTGTACAGGAAGAGGAATACCTAGACTATATTGTGATGGGACTGAATTTGTAATTGTTTTAATGTTCACTAGTGAAGTGTTACTTTACTTACTGCAACCACTCAGCAGTTTGTGTTCTGTTTTAAAAAATACTGAAAATGGAGGGTTTTGGTGACTGCTATGTTATTCTCGTACTCATTCAATTAAGTTATATAAATAAGAAGATATTATAACCTTAGGAAAGGAGGAAAACATCAAATAATTTTTATTTTTACTTAACTAGCAAAGACAATACACCTTTTTATAGTTTCATATCATCTGCCAAGGTATGTTACTAATTTCCTTTACATTTGTAACTTAGCTCTGTGCATTTATATTTATGTGCCATAAGTCAGCAAATAGTCATTGCTCCTTCCCCTTTCCAACAAAAAACTAAAAATTTGTCAGTTTTCTGAATTTTGCAAAGCACTTGGTCTTTTCCTTTCCCAGAGCAGAGTAATGAGAGCACCTGTTGAGATTTCACCAGGTATTTGTTTCTGACTCTTATTATTCCCATACCAGCTGCTTCAGTAAGATGCAGAGGAGTGGTCATTGGTACATTTTTTTGCCTCCCCAGCTTTCATTTAAGAAGTTACTGAAACCACCAAGCCACATTATTGCAATGTTTTTCACGCAGCTGGATGCAGAATCAGGAAATCAAATGGAAAAGCATAGAAAGCTTTGAAAAAAACTATCATGGGGAAGAAAGGGAGCTGGTTTTGTACTTCTATCATACACAAGACACACAAGAACAAGGACTACAGAGAATTTGCTGTACTGTGAATTGTGTAAAAGATGTTGAATTAAAAGC
>VWZO01002440.1:7109-18494 GCA_013396975.1 Bucco capensis | reverse complement strand
TCATTCTTTTGGAGACCATTTTGGGGTCTGACTTTTGGGCAGGCAAAGACTGCTTATATAGTGCCCCTGCACTTCCTCCCTTCATGCTCTGCCCTCACGAACTGCGTCACAAATTGCCATGTAATTGTTTGCCCATTCCTGCCTCACAAACTGCCACGTACCTGTTTACCCGTTCCTGTTCGCCCATGCTCTGGGTCACTCACACTCCCTAAGCCTGGTTAATATGGGAGAGGGTGTATCAAATGCAGCACTGATCCACCCAGCTGACTTCACTAGAGCAGTGAGCTCGGCTCCACCCCCTCCTCATCCCTGCTTCGCTCCCGAGTTACCCCGGACCACCGCGTCTGGAAGCTGAGCCCGGGGGACAGGGGGACATGACACAGGTCACGCACAAGCCCAGGGTCAACCCCCCATCCTGTGCAGACAGATCTTTAAAGAGCTTTGCTAGGCTTACCGGGCCTGCAGAGCTGCTTTCAGTTTGAAACCATTACCGCTTATCCTATCACTACCCTCCCTGATAAAGTGTTCTTCCTCATATTTCCTGTAGGTCCCATGTAAGTACTGAAAAGACGCTGTGAGGTCCCTCAGAGCCTTCTCTCCTCCAGGCCAAACAATCCCAACTGTCTCAGCCAGTAACCCACCTCTGGACTTGCTTGAGCAGGTCCATGTCTTTAGTACACTCGAGGCCTCAGAACTGAACACAGTACTCCATGCGGGGTCTTACCCAAGCAGAGGGGTAGAGTCACCTCCCTCGACCTGCTGGCCACATTTCTCTTGGTGCAGCCCAGGATGTAACTGGCTTTCTGGGCTGTGAGCACACATTGCTGGCTCTTAATCAGTTTTTCATCCACCAACACCCCCCAAGTTTTTCTCCACAGGGCTGTGCTCTCATTGCCCAGCCTTTATCAGTGCTTGGGATTGTCCCAACCCAGATTCAGAACCTTGCAATTGGCCCTGTTGTACTTCATGAGGCTCACACATGCCCTCTTCTCTAGCCTGTAAAGACCTCTCTGGCTTACATTCCTTACCTCCAGTGCGTTGACCGCATCACACAGCTTGGTGTCATCACCAAATTTGCTGAGGGTGCACTCAATCCCACTGTCCATGTCACTGACAAAGATGTTAAAAAGCTTCAGTCCCAATATTGACCCCTGAGGGACACCACTCGTCATCAGTTTCCACTCAAACCCTGAGCTGTTAATGTCAACTTTTTGAGTGCAGCCACCCAGCCAATTCCCTATGCACCGAGTGGTTCATCCATCAAGTCCATATCTCTCCAATTTAGAGACAAGGATATCATGCGGTACCGTGTCAAATACTTTGTACAAATCCAGGTAGGTGATACTCATTGCTCTTTCCTTATCCACCAATGCTGCAATTCTGTTCTAGAAAGCCACCAGATTTGCTAGGTATTATCTGCCCTTAGGGAAGCCATGCTGGCTTCATTTTCAAATGAAAGTCATGTGTAGACAAAATACCAGACGTACAAATATCTCCCACTTAAGCATGTCGATAGCAGAAGTGCCTAAAGCTATGCAACTGACTTTATGATCTTGTGAATCTTTTAATTTCTTACTGTACATCCAGATATTTCCTTCTGCACCTTCATACCCTTGCTAATCTCTCTCTTATGCTAGCAGCCCTCAGCAGGAAGTGGCGTAAGAGAGACCCTATCAACATCTTATAGACTCTCATGTTCTTGCTTCCATGCCCTCAAGCTGAAATGATTTACCTCTCACTGTGAGCCACCCATGCTGTAAGCCATCAACTGTGACCAAGCAAACATTTTGGATGTCATCATTATCTACAATTTGGAAGTGTTGCGAAGTGATTGGTCGGGATTGCCCTTCGAGGAGGCTGAGGCCTGTAAAAAGCAAAGCATTGTTTCACCAAAGCATTTATGCCATTCAAGATTGTCAGCATCTAACCATTCTAAAGGTTTTTGCAAGTATTAAAAAAAAAACCCATGTTAAGTTTCATCTGCATAGCTATCTGTGACAGACATTTCAAGGCCAGTTTAAAAGCTTGATATCAGATTTTATTCTGATGTACTTGCCTTAGTCAATGGACTTTTAACGATTTTTTTTTCAGAGAAATAATATGTTCTAGTTTCCAGTTATCTAATAGACTAGCTAGGCACATTTCTGGACATTCGTACAAATGAGCATTGCACTTGCAATTTCACAATGTATGAAACGGGGCACTCAGCTTTCATAGGCAGTCTGCATTTGAAAATATATGTTGATCTACATGACAGAGGACAGCATCTCTTTTTAGTCCAGCAGCCATCTCAGGTTGGGTTTCTTCCTGAGCCATGAGCTCTTTTCTTCTCAGGTCCTTCCTTTTCTACTGTGAGAAGACTGCACTCTCTCTGGTGTTAACTTCAAGACTTGTTTGAACCAACACTTTTGCATTTTGATTAATGAGTAACCAAGGTACATGTCACTCTAGATGGGAAAGTCTGTCTCCTCTCCAGGGCAGGTACTATAAATCTACTTGAATTAGCCTTAAGGTTTCCAGGCTTCAGATGGGTGGTTGTGTATCATGCCCTATTTTCTGGTTGTTCATTTTTGCAGATTGCTGCTTTAAGCAATACTAACAATGCTTGGCCTTTCCCAAACACTATGCTACTAGTCTTATTCCATCATATATTTGTGTTTACTATTTATACTCTTTTATGTCCAGTTCATCCAGTTCATTCTTGAAGAAAATGCTATATATATATAAAACCTTAATTTCAGACCTTTGTCAAATGTCTATGTCAGAACCTTAAAAATTACATAGAAAAATAAACTCAGGAAAACAGATCTTACCTGTATTCCATGAAACCCGAGGAGCATTTGTATCTGTTGTTCTGATAGAAACGTGCACAGTGATTGGTAAACTCCTTTCAAAGTAGAAGTCATGAACCTCGAACTCCATCTGAGAACAGTTTATTTATTAAAAAAAAAAACCCAAAAAACTGTAAGAACCAGCTGTACCTCAAAACCTGTATAATGTGTTATTCCCTGAGATATCGTAAAGCCTTCTGGTAATATACTAGCAAATGAAACTTGAGTTAGCTTCTAAAAAGGGTCTTCAAAGTTCTGCACTAAATCAAAGATCTACCTTCTGTGGTCTTCACAGTGAATGCTGGGAAAGAAAGTTTGCAATTTGTGGAAATTAATGGGAAAGAAAATAATGTTCACTGTTGTTTGGTGTACAGTTAGCCCAGCAATTAACACAGGGCTTTTTTGATAGAAATAGTAAAAGGGGGAAGGAGATTTCCTTCCTTTTAACATATATAGGACAAAAAGAAAACAAATAAATTATATGAAAGAAAAGATATGGACCAGCACAAAAAAAACCAAACAAACAAACAAAAAAAAAAACGAAAAAAAAAAGCACAGAAGAAGCAAAAAGCCCTCTTGAATTGTCAAATTCTTGAACTTGTGGTCAAACAATGATGATGGCAGATGCACTTAAGGAGCAGGCAGTTTGGCAGGATGATTGATCCTTATACTAAGCAAACAGAAAGAAAGGAGATTCCTGTGACAGCCAAGGTTAAAAAAACACAAGCCATGTTAGCATCAGATGCCAAAGTTACTGGTTCTATTCCTCTGCTTTCCAGTTCACCCTCTCTGATTTTTTGTTGCTTCAGTTTTGTTACTTGAGTGCCAACCAGTTTGTTTTGATTGGGTTGTTGCTTAAGTATCTTATCATGTAGTTATTTTATAACTATCAGCATATTTATATATCCTTTAGGTCATATCTTTTCCTCTTTCATCTTCCAGTTAAAACTATTAATTATTTCTCAGAGTGCTATTATGCTACGGAATTATACAAAATATCTACCAAGAGTGGTTACTGAAAAAATGAAGTAACATTACCCAAAGTAGGAGACACTCATTATCAGAACTCTGCTGTAGATCTAAAGAGAGAAACATCACTAGCAGCCAACATGGAAAAGGCAGAAGTGGTTCTCTGTTCACTCAAATAAAATGTAAATGTATTCCAGCAGCCTTGGTCTCATAGATCAATACTGTTTATTTACTCACTTACTTACTCCAGACCCTCCAGATACCAACATGCTGTCATCATTTACATCATGTTCTCTATGTTAGTGACATGATTTTACTGCTTCCATGAGTTCCTGCTGGGAGTCCTTTCTTCTTATCCCTATATTACCACTGCTGCAGAAGGTAGGGTGAGAGATCAAATGGCAATCTTGACATTCACCTGGTCCATCTTTCATGGCTTTAAATGTATTGCCTCTCCACAGGTTGCAGGAATAAAAACTGTGTGGAAAAGGCACTACTGATCCTTCCAAAGGCTCTGAGTATACCTACAAGTACTGCTACTCCCATATTCCCCTCATAAAAAATTTAAAAAAAATTAAAAGCAAGGAAGAACCAAAAAAATCCTGTTCAATATTCTCAGTCAGAGGGGATAAAAATCTTTCGGTGCAAAGAATTTCTTAAGTAGTGAGCAACAAATACCTGATTTGTGTTAGACAGCTAATCTGGTTAGTCATAGGATAAAGTGGTAAAAGATTCTGCCTCTGCTGCTGAGTTGCATATATTAGAGAAACTTTCTTTTCTGAAAAATATGCATTACATATGAAAGCATCTATTTATAGCTTACTGAATCTTAAGAAGAGGAAAAGCAGCAAATGCTCATACATCATACTGTTACCTCATAATACCTCCTCTCTGTGTGGCTGTTATTTGGAGGCTGATAAGCAATGAGCATGTCACTGAGATCTTTCCACATGAAGGAACCAACAGGCTTTGTGTGGTCTGATAGATGAGTGATGAAGCCCTGTGAAGGTGGCTTGGTAATGTTGAATACAAGCAGGGACTTTGGAGTTTCACTGTCTTCAGCATCAATAGTTGTGGTTGTAATGGGGGTTAAAATAAATTGATCTACTTCCAGGAAGAACTTTGCCTTTGGGACTGCTTTGGGTATTTGATTAGGAACAGCACCTTTAATCTGGACAGGAAGCCATGCATACTCAGTCTATAACAGGAAGAAATGAGACAAGTGAAAGGACAAAATGAAGTGAACAAGATTTCCATTACCTTCACATAGTTTATTTGATTACATGTTAAGGCAATAATTATACTGAAAGAAAAATGGAAATATTTTAATCAGAAAATGTCCAAAGTAAATATTTAGAGCTCATGAAAAAGACTTCCAGGTTCACTAGTCTTGTTTGTGTCCTCAATTTTGGTCTGAAACAACTTGCTTAATTTGATGTGAGTTTAATGAATAACGTTACCTGACAGAAACATGCACAAGTCATTAATTATTATTAACTGAATATGCTCATACAGCTTCTAACTGGTTAATTACTATACATGTTGAAGTCAGTGCAGCTAATGATTTATAAAAGGGTGTAATTATGCCAGAATTAGTTTTGCTCTCAGGCTAAACTACTTATGTAGTTTAGACCATAATGGTCTGAGCAGAGTCATTGAGATAATACATTTCATTTGCAGAGATGGCAATGTTGTAAGAACCAAATGAACTTTCAGACTCACTATCTCTCTTCAAATGTGAAAAGGAACAACAAATTTAATTTTTTTGAAATCCAGGAAGACAGATATTGTAAGATTGTGTATAAGTCTACCTTGTGCAGAGTTTTGCTTTTGCTGTCTGTAAGATCCAACCTCAGAGGAATATAATCTGTGTCAGGAGAGGGAGGATCAAGGTGTTGGTATTGAATCCTCATCCTCAGAAATTCTTCACAGCTCATTTTTGTGTTGTGAGCAACTCTCAGTCCCAACATGCAGCTCCCACTTCTGCACTGCTGGCCCAGGCTGTGCTCTGAAACCCAACAGAAGCAATAGTAAAACAGTTACCAGAGTAGAAGCTGACATGGGAAGACTATCTGTATAGCTAAACTAACCCTGAAAAAGAGCCAGTGTGATGAGAAATAGGACTCCTTTCCCAACTTAATTTTTGCTACACTAGCTTGTTTTCAACTGAAATCTTACAATTCCAATCTCCCTTGGTCTTTCGGGAAGGTGATGCCTCCAACAACTCCCTGTACTGTTTCTGTGGAGTCTTAGCAATCTCAAAGCAGCCATATTGATCTAGGAAGTAACATCAGACTCACTGGTGGATTACTGACCTGTATTTGTAATCTGCATCGTGGCCCACACCAGTTAAAATTCCTTTCAGTTTCTGTAATAGCTCTAGCTCAAGCTGTTCATCAAACTTCACATGACCCACTCTTACCCAGCATGTCTGAAGAAACCCAGTGTTGCACAAATAATCTGCTGGGTCTCTTTGAAACTACTAATACAAACAACTAAACCACATCATACTAGAGCCAGGGAATAAGCTCTGTGGCTGATCTCCATGAAGCTGCTTTTGCTGCACTTCCCCAGTGATGAGCTGGCCATAAGCAGGCAGGTGGGTTTCTGAAGAAGCTACAGAAATGGTGCAATCCAGATTTGTCTTCTTGTCATAGTCAAAAGTGAGGACATTCTTGTCAATCACCCTGGACAGACCGTAGTACTCAGGGACCTCCAGGGCATGGAAGCGCATTTTGATGATGTTACAGTCTGGCTCAAGTAACTGGACACAGAGCGTGAATGTTTCTACAAACGTTTCAGTTTCTGTAAACCTGCAGGTGATAGAAGGAAATTAATTACGCTTTATCCCTTCTTCTGTCGCTCTCTCAGTTTGGCATTGATCTCACCTTCTAAGCTGCATTACTTAAACCCCTTTCTCTCATATGCCTTCCAATCCCAGATTGTCAGAAACCATGAGGCGCTAGACACTGCTGCCTACATCCTGCATGTTCATGCAAAAGAAGAGGTTACTTACCATGTCTATGCAAGGACCTGTGTCCCTATTGGCAGGACAGCACAGAACACACAGTGCTCTGAAAGTACTGTTGTGACTTTCAGTAATAAAAATAAAAATCACTGGGTTTCTCTAAGAAACAAGCAATACATAATATTTATTTTACCAAAACCAGCATTATTTGAGCATATCTAACCTACATTTTGATGAATGTTTCTGTAAACAGATGATCACTTGTTGACTAACAATGTTGCTGGTGAATCTGAGTAGTTAGAGTATGTACAGCAGAACATGCTTTTACTGTGAAAAATGGACTACTTGCTCCTCCTGAGGGAGCTCTTCTGGTAACAATGAGGTGTGATGTCCTGCTGCTGCTTACCTGTACAGCCTAAGCATTACCATGTCTTCATCTAAAATTGGACAGCCATTATGGGTATATTTGACTTCATTAGGAAGGAAGTGACAGTCAAAAACCTGTGAAAGAGAAGGAATAGTCAAGTCAAGAATGGTAACTTCACAGCTTCTGATCAACTTCTCTCTGGCTGTCAGGAATGCATCAGACTAAGGTAATTTAGTTTATTTCTGTGAATAGGTATTCATTCACCTGTTTTGTTGTCTCCCAATGAAAGCCAAAGCAACCACTTTAATGTGGGGCTGCTGGCACTCTGCAAAGGAACTAGCACATAAATGTGGTGGTTTCAGGCTGCCAAGTTGCTCCTTCAGCTTGACAAATAGTTTGAGCACACACTTCTCTACCACCATAGCCTGTGGACTTAGGGATGCAGTTGTATTCAGGGGGAGAACTGCAGTGGATCTGAGAAGACAGCATGTCCTGCAGTATAAAGTTAGATTTATCAGCTTCCGAAGTTGCTTGTGGCAATTATACAGTAAATACTGCTTTATGGCTGCTACCATTGGACTATGTATGTATGATCCTGTGAAACCTCTCTGTTGGAAATTTGGAAATTTCACTAGCTCAGATTTGTTACATGTTTTTGGAACACTAACTGTGCACCAGTACCCTTTTATTACATTAGACGCCTCTGTGCCATACCAACATCCAACCCCAATGTCAGTGTAATCTTGCAGCATAAAAGCAAGCGGAATCTCTATATCGCATCCACTAGCTCATTCAAAAGAAACTAATCCTTGTGACACACCTGAAACAGGTCAAATTTGCTGGCCAGAGTTTGACCATTTAAGACAGGCACTTGTTTCAGGCTTATTTCTTTTCATGTAATGGTTTATTGACTTGCAAAACTAAGGCAATAGGGAAAAATACCTTACCCAAATGGAAAAAAGATTGTTTTGGAGAGTTCTGACACACGCAGAGAGTTGGATTCTGGAGCCTAGGATTTTCATGCCCTTTGTGGGTCCAGCAAACTACAGTTCCCATGTAGCTGTATTTCTTTACAGAGTTTAACAGCTGAAAGCTCCTAGCATTGATAATACCATGTCACTGTTATCCTTGTTATAGCCGAGAACTCCTACACTGACCATCTGTTGAAAGAGGATACTCATGTTTCATATCTGCAGAGCAGCAGGGCATATTCTTGTCTGCAAGAAGTAAAACCTAATTGCATTTCCTGAGTGTCTCACTGTGAAACTAAAAATGGGTTTGATTCACATTTATAGGCAATACTCACATCTGATTAGATCTTCAATAGACTAAAGAAAAACCATTTTACTGAAGGTAAATAAGTTCAGCATTCACTAATAGACATGATGAAGCCATGACTAAGAAGGGTTAATATACAAATGCTGCTGTCAAACCACATCTTTCTGCAGAGAGATTATATCATTTCTTACTATCAGTCATTTCTTAAAATACGCCAAAAGAATCACGAAAATTGTCTTGCCTGAACTATGCACTTCTCAGCCACTGTGGAAGATGGTGAAATGGAATGAAGATTTTACTGAGCTTCTTAAATGTTGACTTGAAGTAATAAAGTAATTCTTAAATTCCTAAATTAGATGTTAATGCATAGTTAACTGATGTGCATCATGACATCTTCATAGATTCACATTCAAGAATACAATTGTGAACAAGTGATTTTTGTTTCTTTCTAGCCATTACACAGAATTAGAACTTGCCTCTTTCTGTAATGGAAAAATAATTAGAGTTTATCAGCCTTCATTATTACTCCCAGTGTCCATTTCCACTGATGTTATTCTCAGATGCTCAAGCCATGTGGTAGTTTTTCTATATTCCTAGTGATCATAAAATACATTGCCTGCATTTAACTTTCATCAGGAAGCACACTGTGCAAAAGGTTTATTTGTTAGTTTCTTAAGTATTGAGTTAAGTGATTATCAGACACACACATGGGTTTACCACTCTTCCTATTGGTTAAAATAATCTTGGAATAATCTGTAATATAATCTATAATATATGGTGTTATGGAAAGAATGATTGATTTTATTTGCTTTATTTGTTGGGACTGTTTGGAAGGATAAGAACAGTTTGTAAAAAACAAAATTCATATGAATGAAGGTTTTTACTATGTTGTGGCTGTTCCATTGTGTATTGTTTTTAAATGTCACAGAAATATGTGTTTCGTTATTTTTCAGTATTTAAAAAACAACAAATATGTCTGTTTCTTGCCTATCTTTTCTTTCTTAGTATAAGCTAGCATAAATGAAGGCCATTAATTAATTAGATAGTCCTAAGTGATAACCTACAAAACCGAAGGAAAAGAAAAAAAAATATAGTTAGAAGATAGGTGAAAAAAAGTGCATTATATACAAAAGACACTCATACTACAGCTTCCAATAGTTTATTGTTGTATACTGCTGAAGTTAAGATTCTTCACTAACGTAAATCATTGTAGAGCCCTCAAAGTCAGTAGAGAAGTAGTGACATGTAGGTCAGATGCGCACCTGACAATAAGATACTGCTCAGATGATGCCTCCCTTTTCCTATCAAAGGGGACTGCCTACAAAAGAGATGGTTTCTCATATCAAAGAATTAATTTCTTTTGAAGACATCATTAGTTCCATCTCTTAATTGATAAAAAGGAGATAGATAATTAAGTATCTTTCCACAAAGGTCTGTTGCCACTGACTGTCATTTTATATACATATAAGGCACAATCTACTTTGCAAGAAGAAATATCCCTTTTGTATTTTCTAATATGTTTTCTTTTATATGAACAAGCAAATCTAATTGTCTATAAACTCCCTGGGTAAGACAACGGAGATCTAAATCTTTTCCTAATTACTGTCAAGATTTGTTTCTTTCTACTTCAACTGCTTTTCAATTACAAGTTATAATTAAAGTGTCATACATTCCTGGAACATTACTCACTTTAAAGGTAGTAAAACAAATCGGATCAGAGACATTTTCTTGCTACAGAATTTCCTGGTAGAAAGAGTATTTTTCAGGAATGGTGAAAGCTCAGGCAGCACTTTCAGTGTCTGGCTTAGGATTTTGTCATTCAAAACAGAAGCTGTCAACTTAAAAGTGCCATCTTGCTCTTTCCCAGCAAGAAATTATGGCTTGAGATAACCACAATGCCTACCTTGCTGGCAGTCTCCCTGGGGACCTTGCATGGTATTGTGTCTCTGGCACTCCTACCTCCCCATGATTATGAAAAGGAGAAGAAGGCATCTTTCCTAACAGGACGGGGCTTATGCCAGGAACCATCCAGGGAAGTATCTTGGGCACCACCACTAGCCACTGCCTCTCTCTGTTCTGGTACCCTACCCTGCAGAGCTCATGGCTCCAGATGAGGTGTGTCTGCAGCCTCCAAGAGCCATGCTCAGCTTTCTGGGCTCAGATCAGGGCCATGGAAGGATGAGCACTTAAAGGAGATGGTGTTGGGAGTGGAGAAAGTTGAGGACCATAGACATTTTGGAAAATAAGGTAGAGTGAATACATATCTCCTGGTATCTCCAAAAAACCTGTCTCTGACCCTGTGCATGAAGCAAGTCAGGGTACAGAGGACAAAGTGGCTTTTTCAAAATATCTAGTTTCTACTGCTTGTAGAGCCTGAGGTAGAAATGGAAAGCAAAGTCACTCCCCCAGACAACCAGCTTGCCTGCGGAAGAGGTTTGCCAAAAATGTGACATGTCTCTTTTTCTCCTCACAGGCCAAACTAGGCTGGGGGATTAGAGAAGAGACCAGTCAGAGTCCCTGTGCTGACAGAGAATAAGTTCTGACAACAAGTCTCAGCAAAGGCACTGTACTGCTTGGGGTCAGTCTCTAGAGAAGATATTCTGCTCATCAGCTCCTGTTTCCCCTGGAGTGCCTCTGTTCATTCCAAGTGGTGCTTCAGCTGAAATACTTGTCAGAGGTCTGCAAACATAATGACAATAAGGAAGCTAGAAGCTTTGAAAGATCCTTTTAGGGTGGTGTTCCTGCATCCTCTGTCACAGAGGCTACCAGAAACATCAGAGAAGATGTTTAAAACAATATACTTATACAAACATACAGAAGTGTATGTTATATATCCTCAACGATAAGAAAGCAGAGCAGAGCGGGCAGATCTTTAAGGACACTTTCCATAGAGCAGAAGAGCTCTCAATCCCCAGGTGTAAGAAATCTGGTAAGAAAGGGAAGAGACCTGCATGGCTGCATCAAGACCTGGT
>VWZO01002438.1:78199-92676 GCA_013396975.1 Bucco capensis | reverse complement strand
GGCAGGGGCTGCGCGGGCTGGGGCAGAAGGCAGGAGGGGCAGGGGGTGGGGAGCCAGCGCCTATCTGGAGCAGAAAAATCAAGGTCACAGGCGGAGCTAGCTGGAGCAGGCGCGGGGGGACAAACCTCGGCCCCTTCCACCGCGGGGGGCTGGACAGAGAGCCCACCTGCGAGGAGGGGGTGGCACGGGACAGTCCCTGCTCCCCTGTTCTGGACGCAGCGGCACGCTGGCAGCACCTCAGGCCAGCCACACCATGCCACTCCGCAGCCTCTTCCTCCCCAGCCTCCCTGGGGGACAAGAGCTCTCCTCCTTCCCTCCTGGCATGGGCTGAGGCAGGGATTTGGGGCAGCTCCACGGTGCCCAACTCCTCTGCCCCGCCATGGGATGCCTTTCAGAGCACCAGGCGCATCCACGGAGCCCCAGCTGGGTAACTCCAGCCCCAGCAAAGGGCTCTCCCTGCTCAGACCCGCGCTGCTCGGCACCCGGGCGCTTCCCAAAGACTGGGATAAGGAGCTGGAAATAGCCTCCTGCACGGCGTCAGGGGCTGGGGCTCACGGCAGCTCCTTCCCCTGCCCATCCATTCCTGCCACCGGAACATCACCGGAGCCGCGAGTGCCAGCCCCCACCTGAGCCGTGCCGGTAGAGCCCGGTGCCGGCAGTCCCGCGACGCGCTCGTCCCCACCGAGGGCCCCTTGGCCACTCGACGCCGTGACCTTCCCGTGGCCGGCACTGCCGCTGCTCTAAAGAAAAGCAGGAAGCCCAGGGCCAGGGAGCCAGGAAGCCACCAGCCCGGCCCGAGGGGCCAGCCACAGCCCCCAGCTCCCGGGGGGGAGCCAGGCTGGGAGGTGTCAAATGGGGCAGGGGACTTGCCAGCTCCTGCCCGATGTGGGGCTGAGGCTCAGTGAGCCCCAACATCTCCCCAGGGCTCTGCTAGGGTAAGAGCAGGAGGGAATGGAGCAGGAAGGTCTCCTCAGCTCCTTCCCACCCCCCCAAGGGCATGGCTCTCACCCAGGTAGGCAAGAGGGCTTGGGGCAGCCATCCCTGACAGGCACAGAGGGGCTGGAGCTGCTGCCCCCTGCTCTCTGCTTTGGCAAGATGGAATCATGTCTGATTTTATCAGACCCTCCTGAGGCTAGCCCACATCACCCTGCCAGCCTGCACTGGCTGCTCCCAGCCCCAGGAGCTCACTGCTCCAGCCCCAGAGTCCAGCCCAGGACACGGGAGAGCCCTTCCATGGGCTCAGAGTGCAGGAGGCAAACTGAGACGCATCAACAACTGTGGCACAACAGCCCCCGAGCCCCTTCCAGCAGCGTGCTCCTGCTCCTGGAGCAGCCACAAGCACCCTCGAGATGCTCCAGGACACAGAGCCCTGGCCCAGCTGCTCCCTGTGCCCCTGCAGCAAGGAGAGGCACTGGCTCAGCCAAGGCAGAGGGACCTGGCTGGCTTTGGGGCACCTGGGGCTGGGACTTCATGCACAGCGCAGGGTGAGGAAGAGGAGCAGTGAGGGGATGCTCGGGGCCTCATTAGCAGAGGCCAGTGCCAGACATCCTCCCAGGAAACACAAACTGGGAGCTGAGTCAGAGACCTGGAACACGCCAGTGGTTTGGCAAGAAATCCCAGCCAGGAGCAGGCAGCCACCATCCAGCTGCTGCTGCACGTACACAGCTCAGGCAGGCTGGGAGACCCCCTCACTCCCCACCAGAGCCAAGCCCACGCCTCTGGGGCTGGGGGAAAGCAAAGGAAGTCACTCAAATCCAGCCAACAACTGGGGGCTTTCCCCCTAAATATCACGACAGCATCACACAGCCTTTAGGTATTCCTGTGCTAACCTCTCTGCTGCTCAGGAGCTGCCAGTGAAGAGCCGGGGAGGAGGCTGAGGCTCTGCCCCGGGGACAGGGGGGAGGCAAGATCCACCACCAGCGAAGCCACCTAGCCCTCCACCGAGCTCCTTACCACGTACTCCATCGCCGGCAGAGGGCAGGGCAGGCCCCGGGCACGGAACGGAAGCACAGAGCCCCTCTCGTCCGGCACAACGACCTGCGGTGCGGGGACAAACAGGGAGTTAGCCAGCCCTGCCCCGGGCTGCCCGGGCCCTGGCACCGAGGGGTACACCCTGCTCCTCCTCTGCCCACGGGCACGAGCGGCTGCAGCAGCCCCACAATGTGCTGCAAGGCAGCCAGGGAAGCATCCTCCTTCCCAACCGAGGGAGGATGGAACTGGGATGTGCTGGGCCAGGAGCAAGAGGATGAGGCTGGCTCTGCTCAGATCTTGCTCACACCAGCACAAAGCACTGGGGGATGAGAGTCACTCCATGACCCAAGAAGACAAAACTCAAGGCCAATCCCTGCCCAGCACCAAAATCAGTGCCCAAAGGGCACAGGCAAGGGAGGAGAGGGGAGGCAGCCTAGAGGGGCAGAGCTGCCCCATCCTGCCACCCCACAGCAGAAGAGGTGCAGAGCCCTCAGGAGTGGTGGAAAGAGGCTATGAGAGGGGAGCCAGGAAGCTCTGTGAGAGGAAAACAAGGCAAGCAAAACAGGAGCAGCTCTGGAGCTGCTGCCTTCCCACCCCCACTGCCCAGCCAAGGCCAGGCAAGCAACAAAGATGATTGACTTCCCTGCAGCAGTTGTGCCCTTATCTGGGGCCTGGGAAAGCTGTGCTGGAGCCCAGGCAAGCACTAATGTGATTAGCTCAGGAGGCAGAGAGATAAGGAGAGGCCAAGCTTGGCAAGCACAACAGCACAGATCAGCCCTAGGCAGGGCCTGGCAGCACTGTGCCAGGTCACTCATCACCAAGCAAAGGCAGCAACAAGGCCTTTTGGACACTGGGGACTAAGGCTGGCAGCAGGGAAGGAGGACTGAGACCCCAACCTGGGTGGGGCTCAGCCTCTGCAGAGCCTCCTTGAAGGCTAGCTGTGTGTTTCCTCCTGCCCCTGGGGGCACAGGCAGCCCAGCCACACTGCTCCCTCCACCTGGGGTGGCTCCTCAGGCCTGGCTCAACTGGTAAGAAGGGGTGTCTCTGACCCCTCTAGAACAGGCTGAGGCCAGGGTGTCCCTGAGGAGCACTGCTGAGAGCTGCCCTTTACCCACAGGCTTCTGCAGGGCTTGGGTCATGCTGCCTCAGAACCCACATCCAGGCTCTGGTGGGGCCAGCACAGTGTGGGGGTGACACCACCTGAGGGAGTCAACTGGAGAAGCAGGGACAGCCTGCAACAGATGGACACAGGGGCACAACATGCTGCTGGGGGGGAGGCAAAGGCCTGCCCACAGTAACGGGTCCACTCTGGATATGCAATCTCTGCCTCTCTCTGCAGGGGTAGATGATGGGAAAGTTTGCCAAGGCACTGTGGAGACCAAGGATTACGCCAAACCCAGCGGGTGTTCCATCCCTCCTGGGGGTCACACCAGTCTAGGGACAGGGGATCTTCCCCAGGCCCTGACAGCATCTCTCGAGCCACCCTCCCTCCCTGTACCACACACTCCTGACTGCCCAGGAGCAGGTGACGCAAGCCAGAGCCCAGCGAGGGGTGCCAGGGGACCAGAGTCACCCCAAGACCTGGAGGCAACCAAGCAGCTGGCACAGTCCAGCACTGACACCATTGCTGCCTCCATCCCGGCACTGGGGTGCCCAGCAGAGGCCCCGAGCCAAGCACTCAGCGGCGGCGAGGAAGTGCGGCCCGGTTCCCGCAGCACCAGGGGAAGCAGCGCCGGGCCCCGTGGAGTAGCTGGGACAGGACCGCCCCGGCTCGCTCCGCGGAAGGTAGCGGCGTTGAGCGGTATGTTCGAGCGGGAAGGACTCGGCCCCGGCTGCACCATGGCAGCAGGAGCTCCTTGGGGCACGGCCCAGCACCGTTAGGCCTCACTCGCCCGCCCCCGGGAGCCCTTCAGGAGGCCTCACGAGGCCTAGCCACTCCCGTGGGGCTGCGCAGGGCCGTCCCGACCCCGCCGCAGCTCACCTAGGCGCGGCCTTTCCCCCCACCCCGGGCCGGCGCACGCGCTCACCGGGGCACCATGGGTCTCGCTCCGGTCTCCTCCGGTCCCGGTGCCCTCCCCCCGCCGCCGCCGCCACTCACTTCCGGCCCACACCCTCCAGCGCGGCCTCACCGCGCCCCCGTCACGTGACGAGCGGAAACCAATAGCAGCCCAAGCCTGACCCGCGAGGAAAAGGCGCCGCAGCCCTCCCCCGCCTCGAGGGCGCCGACCAATGAGCTTCCGCCCCGCCCCGTGACGAGCAGCTCCGCCATGAGGCGTCGACCAATGGGAGCGCGGGGCGGCGGCATTTGAAAGCGCCGTGGGGGGGTGGGCGGGGCGGTAACGGCTCCGCGCGGCGCTGAGGCGAGGGGCGCGCGGGGGCTGCCGGGAAGGGAAGGAAGGAAAGGGGGCGGCCGGTAACGGGAGGGGGCGGCCCGCCGGCATGGCGCACAAGCAGATCTACTACTCGGATAAGTACGACGATGAGGAGTTTGAGTACCGGTGAGGCGCGGGAGGGAGGCCCGGTAACGGCTTCCGGTGTCGGTACCTCTGTGGGGTGGGAAGGGAGTTTGGCCTGGTGACGGATCCCCAGGGGAGTGTTGGGCGGGAAAGGGGTGTCCCAGTAATGGCTGCTCGGTAAGAGTAAGGTGTTCCAGTAATGGATCCCTGAGGGGCGGGAGTGGCTGTTCGGTAAGAGAGCGGGAGATGCTGTCCCGGTGACGTTCCCCGGTGGGGCGGGTGGGAAGTTGTGTGCCTAGATTCCCTGGTGGATGAGGAGGGGAGGGAGTGTCCCGGTAAGTGCTCCGAATCGGGGCTAGGGCCTGGTCCCGCTCACAGTTCCCCGGTGGGGGCGATGGCTTGCCGGTAGCTCCCGGCTGAAGGTCTCGGTCCCCCAGGCACGTGATGCTGCCCAAGGACATCGCCAAGCTGGTGCCCAAGACTCACCTGCTGTCCGAGTCGGAGTGGCGGAACCTGGGCGTGCAGCAGAGCCAGGGCTGGGTCCACTACATGATCCACGAGCCAGGTGAGCCCCGGGAGGGGGGACGGCGGCGGGGGGATCCCGGCCTGACCCCCGACCCTCGTCCCGTGCCCCCCCAGAGCCGCACATCCTGCTCTTCCGCCGGCCGCTGCCCAAGAAGCCGGAGAAGTGAGCGACCCGCGGCCCGTCCGAGCTGAGACAGCACCTTCCTTGTTCTCCTCATCCTCCTGCTCCTCCTCAGCATTCCCGGCCCGGTGCCGGTGACTCTCGGTGCCGCCTGGAGAGCGCTTCAGCCCCGGTACCGAGAGCCTTTTCCCTCACCCCCTACCTTGAGTACCCTTTGAAGCTTCAATAAACTGATGTTTGGGAGCTCCCGTGTGCTGTGCTGGGAGAGGGGGATACGAAGGGTGGGGATGAGGCGCTCCCGGTGTCTCCGCGCATCCTGCCTGAGGGCTGCCGGCAGGTTCCCGGTAACCGGGAGCGCGTCCCCGGCGCTACTCCTGGTGGTGTGGGGGGGGCGCGCCTGGATCGTCGTGTGCTTGGCAAAGATGCGGAGGTTATGTTACTGGGGCGGCGGTAAGGCTCTGGTACCGGCGGGAGGGGGCAGAGCGGAGCTCCCGGTGTGGCGGGAGGCGCAGTGACAGCGCCGTCTGCCGGCCGGAAGGACTCACGGCGGCAGAGGGCACTAAGTCCCGCCCACCGCGATGGTTCCATCCCGGCGGGTCCTGCCTGCTGGCCAATCAGCGCTGGCAGCGCCTCGTGACGAGCATACTGTCCTGCCAATGAGAGCGCGGAGCGGGGCCGTGGCCCGGCCCGGTCCGGCCTGACCTTGGCCGGTGCGAGCCCATGTCGGGAGCGCTGCGGAGAGTCCTGCGCGCTGCCGCGGCTGTGCGCGCTGCCGCTTCCCACCCCATGGCGGCCTCCGGCTCCGCGGCTGCCCAGAGCTCTGCCGCCACCGCCGGTATCATCGTTATCGGCGACGAGATCCTCAAGGTGCGGCCGGGAGCGGGGAGGGCGAGCCGCGGGCTGGGGCATGCTCCCGGCGGGCCCGAGGCGTTGCTCCCTCTCACCGGTGTCTCCATCCCTGCCAGGGCCACACGCAGGACACCAACTCCTTCTTCATGTGCCGGCGGCTGCGTGCCCTGGGCGTGCGGGTGGCCCGGATCTCGGTGGTGCCTGACGAGGTGGAGGCCATCGCCAGCGAGGTGACAGCCTGCTCCTCCCGCTTCACCTACGTGCTGACCTCGGGGGGCATCGGCCCCACGCACGACGATGTCACCTTCGAGGCCGTGGCCAGGGCCTTTGGGGAGAAGGTGGTCCCCCACCCCGAGCTGGTGGCTCTGGTGCACAAGTTCTTCGGCAAGATGGACACACAGTGCCCCGAGATGAAGCTGGCTCGTGTCCCCGAGTCCTCTCGCCTCAACTACGGCACGGACGAGCGCACGGGCAGTGCCTTCAAGTACCCCCTGGTCAGCGTCCGCAACGTCTACATCTTCCCGGGCATCCCGGCGCTGATGGAGCGGGCCCTGGACGGCCTGGCCCACCTGTTCCGCAGCGAGCAGACCCACTTCCACTCCCGGGCCATCTACGTGGCTGCTGACGAGCTGCTGATCACACCCGTGCTGGACCAGGCCGATGCCACCTTCCAGGGCCGTGTCAGCCTGGGCTCCTACCCGGACTGGGCCAACAACTACTACCGCGTGAAGCTGACGCTGGACTCGGAGTCGGAGCAGGACCTGGAGGAAGCCTATGGCTTCCTGATGGAGAAGCTGCCCCCAGGTGTCGTGGTGCCGCTGGTGACAGACTGCATCTCGGCAGCAGTCACCCAGGTCTATGGCTTGGCTGAGTCAGGTACAGGTGTCTCCACGCTGCTCCACAGCATACCCTGCAGCCCAGCAGGGGCAGGCCAGTGGGAAGCCTGCTCTGCAAGCAGAATTCTACTGTGCTGAGGCCTTGAGGGCTGCTGAGGCTTTGCTGGAGCTGCAGCACCACACAGATGGGAGTGGGACCCATAAAGCCCTGAGAGTGCAGCATGCATTAGGGGCAGCAGAGCTACAGCTCCCCTGTGCAGAGAGGATCCCTGTCCCATCCCTGCCACACACCTGCAGGCTGTGCAAGCTCTTGGCTTCAGGCTCTGGTGCAGGCATTGCCTGGAGACAAGAAGTGCTTGGAGGGAGAGGTGCAGCAGACCCCAGCACAGCCCCAGTGGGGCACTGACCATCCCCTCCCAGCAGGCTCAGCCCTGGGGCAGAAGGTGGCAGCAGCACTGAGGACCATCGAGGAGGCTTTGGACCGCTACAGCCTGGCCCAGCTCTGCGTGGGCTTCAACGGGGGCAAGGACTGCACAGCCCTGCTGCACCTTGTCCACGCTGCTGTGCAGAGGTACCTGGCCACAGGGCTCCAGCTACCCGGCGTGGGGGAGGCTTGAGGGGGTCCCACAGCCCCCAGCTGGGGCTCCAGGCCTCTCCAACAAGCAAGATTCCTGGGGCCCAGCTGGTGGGGCCTGGGGGGGGCTGCCATGCCTCCAGCAGCCATGGCTCTCTCCCCAGGAGGTACCCAGCGAGGCAGGAGAAGCTGCAGGTGCTCTACATTCGCATCCCATCTCCTTTCCCTGAGATGGAGCAGTTCATCCAGGCAACTGTCCAGAGGTACAGGGCAGAGAGGGGTGGGCTGCAGGGCAGGGGCTGAGCAGCCTCTCCCAGAGCCCTGCCAGCAGGGAGCTGCCCCTCCTGCCTGCACAGGTACAAGGTGGAGCTGTGCACTGTGGAGGGCTCCATCCGGGAGGCCCTGGCTCACCTGCGGGAGCAGCAGCCCCAGCTGGAGGCTGTGCTGATGGGCACACGGCGCACAGACCCCTACTCACGCACCCTGACCCCCCTGTGCCTCACAGACCCCGACTGGCCCCGCTACATGCGGGTCAACCCCTTGCTGGTACGTGGCCTCTGCCTGCCCTGGGGCTCCACTCCACCCCGGGGGCTTCCCTCCCCATTTCCCCCTCTCCTGAGAGCATCTGGGTGCTCCTTGCTGCCTGCTGAGCTCAGGGAGGTCTTGTCCTGGGTTTGGGGAGGCTCTGGGAGGGACATGGATGCAAGGGGCCATCCATCCCCCTGCCTCTACACCAACTCCTCCCCAACCAACCCTGCCCTCAGGACTGGACCTACCGGGACATCTGGGAGTTCCTGCGCCAGCTTTTTGTCCCCTACTGCGTGCTCTACGACAAGGGGGGAGTGTGAAGTGCTGCTCCCCCCCCCTCCCCGTGCTGGCACAGCCCCGGGGTGCAGCCTTGCAGCCAGCCTGTCCCTGCACAGCTACACATCACTGGGGAGCATGGCCAACACGCTCAAGAACCCAGCGCTGCGCTACCGGGACGCGCGGGGCCGGGACAGCTACAGACCTGCCTACCAACTGCAGAACGAGGAGGAGGAGCGCACCTCCCGCTGCTGAAGGCCCCGGGGCAGCCTCTGCTGCTGCCTGGGTCCCGTCCCGCCCCCCCCACCGGGGCTGACACTCAATAAACCTGCTGCTGCCAGCACTGAGTGAACCTGCTGTGCTCTGCACCATGCTCCCCCCTGGCCCTACCGGAGCCTTCGGGGACAGGCTGGGGGGGAGGCTAGTGCTGCCTGGACAAAAGGATATATCCCCCCCCTCCCTGGGGCAGTGTCCCCTCCCCACACAGCTATTGTGGAGGCTTTGGAAGCACAGAGAATGGAGCAGGTTCCAGCAGCCACGTGTGGGCAGGGCTGCCTCCCTCTGCCCGTGTCACACAGAGCCATGCTCCTGCTCTGGACTGCTGCTGCCCGTGCTCCCGGGGCCACGGGGCGAGGGGCCCGGGTTGTGGCCGTGCCAGCAATGCCAGCAGCTCCCCACACCTCCCTGGGGCTGCGCCTGGGCTCCTGGCTGCTGCGGCTGCTGCGGGAGTGCGTCTACCTGCTGCTCTGCAGCTGGTGCATCCGAGAGCTGCTGGACTAGGGAAGCTGCTCCTGATGCTGCAGGAGCCCCAGCACCCCCGGGGTGAGTGCCCTGGCCTCAGCTGCCTGCTGCTTGTCGTGCTGGAGGGGGTGATGGGGACCCAAGCAGGGTGCTCCTAGGGGTAGCAAGGGCCTGGGTCTGCTGCTTGGGGTCTGGCTGGGGTGTTTTGGGGGGGGATGATGGGGTCCTAGCTGGGGTGGTTCCTGGGTGCAGCCATGGTACTGGTGAGGGGATTCCTCACCCCCTGTGCCTCTCTTCCCCTCCCCAGGACTCCTTGTTGCCCCTGTGCTGATGGAGCTGATGGACCTCCAGGGCTGGCACTCAGCCTCCTGCCCTCCCCTTGATCACAGAGCCCAATAAACCTGAGCAGCACCTGACCAGTGCAGTGTCTCTGGGGAGAGCTCTGGGAGCACAAAAATCCCTCCCCACCTTCACCCCAGGTGGCACCAAGGCCACTCAGTCCCCTTAGCTTGGGGCTGAGGGGCAGGAGCAGGGAGCTCTGGCTCTGCCTGTGACTCAGGCTCTTGTTTAGAGAGTTGTCTCCTCTTGTCCCTGCTCCAGGCTCTTTCCTGCCCCAGCCCCACGCTCCCAGCCCCCAGCAGCACTGCCAAGAGCCAGCGGGAAGCAGCCAGAGCATCATCATGTCCCCGGGGGGGGCCCAGCCTGGCTGGGGGTCAGGGCTGGGGGTGCCCCCTGCTGCCCCCGTGCCTCGGGGTGCCCTCGGGGCTGTGTCCCTGGAGCAGGGGGACCCGGGCTGGCCGGCAGCGCTGGCGCCAGCCCTTATCTCGGCGGGAAGTGAGCAGCAGGAAGCGTGGCCTGCAGAGGATAAGGGTCCCGTTTACTTCAGCTGCTTTGTTGTGGAGGAGCAGGCTCCCACCCTCAGCCCAGCGCCCCTGCTCGTGGGGAGGGCTGGGGGTGGCAGGGACCTCTCACCTGGGGTGCCACGGGGGGCTCGGGTGGTCTTTGGCACCTCTGTGTGCACACGGGCAGGGATGGGGCTGCCGGGAGAGTGCTCTGCTGTGCACCCCAGGGCTCAGCCCTGCCCACGCTGGCTCAACCTTGCCGTGGCACTGGTGTGGTTCACAGCTCCAGGCTGTGCCCAGCTGCCCGTGGAGCCAGGCTGGCTCTGGCAGTGCTGCTGGGATGCTGCTGAGCATCCCCGGCCCGACGGAGCCCACGCGTCTGGCGCCTGCCCCACGGCTCCTGGCGCTGGCGACAGCTCGGCCCCGGGGCTGGCCAGGCCAGGGCGAATCAATGAATTCCCTAAACGGGGAGGGCCGGGGGTGGGGAAGAGTGTCCCGGCACAGGAAAACATCCTGGCAGCAGCTCTCGGCGACAGAGCAGTACCGGCAGCACCGGGAGCTGCACCGGGAGCGTGGCCTCATGTACAGCCACAGCTCCTCACACCCAGCTCCACTGCCTGCTGTGAGTGAAACCCTCTCCCCAGGGACCCTCTTCCTTCCCCAGGGACCCCCTTCCTTCCCCAGGGACCCCTTTCCTTCCCCAGGGACCCCTTCCTTCCGCAGGGACTCCTTCCCCAGGAAAACCCCTTCCCAGGGACCTCCTCTCCCCAGGGACCTCCTCTCCCCAGGGACCCCCTTCCTTCCCCAGGGACCCCTCCCTTCCCTAGGGACCCCTTTCCTTCCCTATGGAATCCTTCCCCAGGAAAACCCCTCCCCAGGGGCCCCCTTCCTTCCCCAGGGAACCCCCTCCCAAAGGACCCCTTTCCTTCCCCAGGGATCTCCTTTCCTCAGGGACCCCCTCTCCTCAGAGACGCCCTTCCTTCCCCAGGGACCCCTTCCTTCCCCAGGGATCCCTCACCCACCCCATGCCGAGGAGGTGGCAGGGGGGGCAGTGGGTGCTGCAGGCAAGGCTGCATAGAGCCTTGCCCTCGGGCAGGTCCCCCTGCCCTGGGGGTTGGTTTTGGGGTCACATCCCCATGACCCTGGGGAGCAGCAGGAGGGCACAGGCAGCCCAGGACCCCCCCCCGTCCCGTCCCGCCAGGGTGACAGGCTCCGCACCCCTCAGGAGGTGCCTGTCCCCAGCTCATGTTCCGCTCGCGCCGCGCGGGGCTCGTGCGGAGGCTGTGGCGGCAGCGCTGTGCCGTGTCCGGCCCCGAGGATGCCCCCGGGGGCCTCAAAGCGGCGGCACATGGCCTCTTCAAGAAGCTGAAGGACGAGGAGCTGGAGCTGCTGGTGCAGGCGGTGGAGAGCCGCGGGGCCTGCGAGTCTGGCTGCGTGTGGGTGCCGCGCGGAGCCAAGCAGGCGCTGCCCCCCCAGCTGCTGCTGTGTCGCCTCTACCGCTGGCCTGACCTCCGCCAGCCCCACGAGCTCAAGCCCCTCTGCTTCTGCTCGGGGGGCCGGGGGGGCTGCGGGGATGTGGCCACGCTCTGCTGCAACCCTCACCACTTCAGCCGCCTCGCCGTGCCCGGTGAGTGAATGCTGGGGCTGCCGGCAGAGACGAGACGAGTCTCTCCCTCTCCTTCTCCCTCTCCTCTCCCTCTCCTCTCTCCTCTCCTCTCCCTCTTCTCTCCCTCTCTCATCTTCCTCTCCCTCTCCCTCTGAGCTCTGCTCCCTGCAGCCAGCTCAGGGCTCGGGGTGGGGGGCACAGTGCACATCCCAGCCACTCACTCCTGTCTCTCCCCCTCCCCAGAGAGCCCTCCACCCCCCTACTCGAAGTCATCCTCTGGTCCCTCCTGGCCAGACAAGTCCCAGCACCCCAGCACCCAGCTCCTGGAGTTCAGCTGCAATGCTGGGGACAGGCACGGTAAGAGAGTCCTTGATCCCCCCCTTGTCCAGCAGGCAGGGGGGCACCAGGCAGGGCTGACACCCCCTCCCCAAGCAGTTCTGCCCCCAACCCACTGCAGACACCCAGCCTGAGCACTGGGGAGCAGAGCCACAGCCATTCCCAGCAGGAGCAAACACACCGGTGTGGGGCAAGGGGATTGTGTCGAGGGCCTAGCCCCCACCCCCAGCCCCCCGTGGCTCCTGTTATTTTTGGCTCCCTCGTCTCCCTGCCGGAGGAAGCTCTGCCCACAGGGACACACACAATGTGCCTTGACGCAGACAGCGGCTCCAGCCTGGCTGCTGGCCACCAGGCCACTGCCCTCGGGGCTCCACCTTCCCGTGCTGGGGGATCCTCCTCACCCTGCTCCACCTTCCCGTGCTGGGGGATCCTCCTCACCCTGCTCCACCTTCCCGTGCTGGGGGATCCTCCTCACCCTGCTCCACCTTCCCGTGCTGGGGGATCCTCCTCACCCTGCTCCCCAAGGATGCCCTGGCCCAGTGTGACACTGCAAGGTAGCTCTGGTAGCTCACAGCCCATAGTGGGACATCCTTTGGGTGCAATGTCTGTCTGTCCACTGTGTGAACTGAGGGGCCTGGACCCCTCCCCTGTGCTCTTTCCCTCCCATCACCACTCCCCTCAGCCCCTCCGGATGGGTGGCTGGGTGCTGACAGCTCTGCTCTTCCCCTGCCAGACACCAGCCTGTCGTGGAGCACCAGTAAGGAGGGCTGCTGGTGCAAGCTGGCTTACTGGGAGCACCGGACACGTGTGGGTCGCCTGTACGCCGTGCACGAGGCCTCAGTGAACATCTTCTGTGAGCTGCCCCGGGGCAGTGGCTTCTGCCTGGGGCAGCTGCCAGCCCCGCAGCGTAGCCGTGCCGTGCGGCGGGCACGGGGCAAGATTGGCCGCGGGCTGCTGCTGAGCAGGGAGCCAGGGGCTGTCTGGGCCTACAACCGCAGCGAGCACCCCATCTTTGTCAGCTCGCCCACCCTGGGCCCCCCCGGCGCCCGCCAGCTCACTGTCCTCAAGGTGCTGCCCGGCTACTCGGCCAAGGTCTTTGACTACGAGCGGCTGGGAGGGGGAGGTGGGTGCTGGCACCTCCCTGGGGAGGGTCCCTGTGACCCCCACAGCGTCCGTATCAGCTTCGCCAAGGGCTGGGGGCCCTGCTACTCGCGGCAGTTCATCACCTCCTGCCCCTGCTGGCTCGAGGTGCTGCTGAACCGGACCCGCTGAGGGGCTGGGGAGAGCCTGGGGGTGTCAGAGCCAGGGAGCTCCCCTCTCAAAGCAGCTCTAAAGGGGGGGCACAAGCTGGGGGTCTCCCTCTGCATCCCCCCAGCAGGGCTGGCCTGGCCCAGGGGACCCAGCCCTGGGGTGGGAGTTCCTGGAGCCTGGTTCGTGCTGCCCCTGGCCACGAGTCTCTGGCTGAGGCAGGAGCACTATTTAACCTCTTTCTCTCTCTCTCTTATTTTATTTTAATGGTTAAATTTATTTTAATTTATCATATTTTTGTAAGAAAAGCAGAGCCTGAGGCAGGAGCCTCCAGACCTCACCCCCAAAGGCAGATGGGACCAGGCCTGGGCAGAGCCAGCCAGGGCTGGAGGGTCTGGGGGGTGGTCTGCAGGAGGGGAGGGAGAGCCCCAGAGCTGTGGAGGGAAGCCTGGGGGTCAGGGCAGGCATGGGGAGAACTGGAGTGGGCTGGAACAGCTGGGGGTGTGCAGCCAGAGAGCACAGCTGGAATGTGGGGCAGGTGAGCACAGCTGGAATGTGGGACAAGTAGGCACAGCTGGATGGTGTGGGGCAGGTTAGAGCAGCTGGAGTGACTGTGTAGCAGGTTGTGGGGCCACTGGGCACAGCTGGAATATGGGTCAGGTGAGCACAGCTGGAATATGGGTCAGGTGAGCACAGCTGGATGGTGTGGGGCAGGTGAGCACAGCTGGATGGTGTGGGGCAGGTGGGTGCCCAGGTTTGGGTGCTGGCTGGCTCAGCATAGGCAAAACAAAGATGCTGACAGAGCTGAGCTCGGTGCTGGTGCCGGTCTGGGATGTCCCATGTGAGTCCCCAGGCAAGGTGACACCCCTCCCCACGGACCCCCTCAGTACCGTGGGGCTCCCGATGTCCCCGGCGCTGCGTCCCGTATTTGTAGCGGCAATAAACGGTGCCAGCGGCACCAAGGAGCCCTCCCGGTGTCCCCACGTGTGTCGGTGCTGCTCGGGACCGGCAGTGCCCTCTGCAGGCGACCGCGCCCGGGCCGCGATGACCGCCCGGTCCTTCCTGCCACGCCGCCGGTCCGGCTGAGACGGGCCTGGCGCCTCCGACCGGCCCCGGCTCCGGCCAGGGCCCTGGTCCCGGTCCCGGCCCCGGCCCCGGTCCCGCGGGCAGGAGGTGAGTGCGGGAAGCGCCGTCGGGGCTGCCCCGGGGGGTATGGAGTGTGGGGGGTGAGGGAGGCTGGCGCCGGGAGCGCAGCCACCGGAACGGGGACCAGTACCGGCACCGAGCTATCCGCGGCGGCTACGGGGGGCGGCNGCGGCGGCTACGGGGAGCGGCGATCCCTGGGGCCTCGGCGGGGCCGGGAGCGGGGGTCGGCGGCAGCGGTGTGGGTCCCCCCCTCCCCAGCCCCCGTCTCCTCGCCCCCTCCCCACCGCCGGGAGCCCCGAGCCCGGTGCCTGCGGCGCGACCGGTACCGGCGGGAAGTGATGCAGGTGCACGGACAGACAGACGTACGGTGCAGGCGGACAGACAGACAGACAGACAGGAGGGAAGCGGAGGTCGAGGCCCGC
>VWZO01002437.1:0-19066 GCA_013396975.1 Bucco capensis | reverse complement strand
TCCTGGAAGTATTTAAGAAACACATAGACGTGGCACTCCAGGATGTGCTCTAGTGGCAAGCATGTAGGGATGGGTGTGATTTGTGATTGGTTTGGGGGTTTATTTTTTGGTGGGTTTTTTTTGTTGGATTTTTTTTTTCTTGATTGGACTTGGTGATCTGAGAGGTCCTTTCCAACTATGTATGTATGGCCAAGCTTCGCAAACGAAGATCAAGGGAGGGCTCCATTCATGCTCCTCATCAGCGCCTTTTACAAGTGCACTGATAAAAAGAGGATAGCGGATAGCACCCTCGAGCCTGCGCTATGGATTTTTTTTTTAGGTGAGACACAACATGCACAGAGCTGGACCCACCCTTTAGTCCTAAGGTTCATCTGCCAGGGCCTAGCAAGCTTGGACGCTGGCAGCCAACTCCTTAGGACGGAGGTTTTATTAGAGTGTCGTTCTCTTAGATGGAAGGCCTTACAGGGCTAAACGAGCTCCATCTGCCCAGGTTTGGAATCAGAGTTGTCCCTCTCCTAGGATGACTGCCAGAAGGCTAATGAGCTCATCCTACCCATACGAGGATTATAGGAACATGGGTTTCACTCCCCACACTTTAGTGTGGGCAATGAGTTTAATGCTCCCTCTGCTGTTGGCACAGTTATCGCACCAGGGGCCACAGAAGACCCCAAGTGATTTTCAGACTGTGCCTATTCCAACTATGAATATTCTCTGATTCTGTGATGTGTCTGTAATTTGCTGTTAATGTCATTGCTATCAATTATGCACCTATCTTCCATGAAATATTTCAATTTAGCATTATAATAATAACAACAATAAATAGTCTTTCTTCTTTTGAAGGCTATTTTTGAAGGCATAGATTTGCAAGAGTTTTTCTTCTTCCTTATTTTCAGACAAGCAGTATAAGAGATTGAGTTTTAACTGCCTTGACCAAATCACAACACTGCATGAACAGCAGAACTAGAAATACGATGTCATGAAATGTTCTGCACTTACCTTTGGATATTTTCTGTGAAAAAAATTGCAGGGATCAAGCCATGAGGCTTCTCTGATGGCACTGAATCCATGTTGCCTCACCTATACAAAGTGGTGCCTTTCACATCTTCCCAATTTCGAGTCGCTCGCTGAAACTGTAATGGTTCAAACATTTGAACTTACCTTTTGAAATACAGGCCTCAAACAGTTCTTGCTCTAGCTGCCAGTAAGTATCCAGGGCACCTCATGACTAACATTCTGCAAAGAAGCTGTGGGATCCCACCAGAGTTAACAAGATGGTTCAGTTAAATCAGACTCCCAGTGAAGGGTAGGATTGTTCCAGATGCAAAGAAAAGAAAAGGGCATGACTAAGTCCTTGCTGTGTCCCCCATTTCCTCACACACCCTTGTTCTGGTTAGGGAGAGGTATGTGTACTCTGAACATGGTGCAGGATCCTCCTCTAGCGCTGTCACAACAACTCAAGCACCTTCTGATAGCTCCTACCCCTTGCCTGCAACAGAAAGGAAGGAAACTAGACATAGTTTATGCAGGTTTTTATATTCTCCTTAGTAAAAGACCTATTGTAAAGTGATAGAGAAAGTAAATATTCCAGATACAATGTCATTTTCTTACTCCTCTTCTGCTGCAGTTTTTTTCTACCTTGTGTATTTGCAGTGCTTTTTTGTAACCCATTTTCTTTTGATTCTTCTGGCCAGGCTGAGTCTGCTGGTGGTATTAGAATTAGAATTGGTTGCTATTGTAAGGTTTTTCCCTTTGTGGCTTCAATATTTCATAAGCTTGGATTAGTCTAGATTGTCTGAACTCTTTTGGTTACAATATGTAAATAAAAATAACATTTCAGGAGAAGATTAATATTTCCAGGCTGGCTTTTGCTTTTTCTAATCATATTTGGACCAGATCTTTGAAGTTACAGAGCATTTCTCACTAGCCTCCTTGAAATAGTTCAATATTCTGGAGTTTTGAAAGTCAGAAACAGTTTTAAAAATCTTGATATGAAACCTCCAAAAATGTAAGTCTAACAGGTGGGATGAAGTGAGGTGTCTCAGGGGACGGTATACAACCGTCACTGTAAAATATATAAAAGGTCGGGGGGGGGAGGGGGAATTAGCCTGTATAATAAATAAACCTCAATGGGAAAACAATCTGATGAAATTACTTCATAGCTTTTAGTTTATATGGTTCTAAGTCTCACTTAAAACCCTTCAGTCAGGAAAATCACTGGTTTCTGTCTTCTAAAGCATCTCCAACTCAGACTTGGAAGCCACAATGAGAAACTTAAAGCAGCAGTTTGAAAAAGAACTGATCTTTTAACTGTGGCAATGACATTATGGGAATAAATGGGTATAGTCTGTGCTACCTCTCACTGATGGTTTTATGGCATATGCAAACATATTATTATAAATAGTAGCTGCAGAGAGGAAATGGGGAAATATATCACTGTAGCAACAGAAAGCACTCTGCAATACAAAGACTAGAAATAGCTGTAGCAGATCAAAATTTCAATCCTTTTAACTCTGTTATAGTATTTAGTAATAGGAGATTCAGCCTAGGAAACACAAATATTACTTTATTCCTAAAATCTCTTCGGATTAAGCTTACAAGCAGCATGCTTGTAACTCTCATAAGACTTCTCATTCCCTCTAAATAACTCTTCCCCCCAAGTTTTCCTGATCCTATGGTATCAACTGGCAGTTCCACAGATCAATGTAAAAACAATTGAAAGTAAGGCTGTAGATTATACAGAGGAGGGTTTCTTCAGCTCTTTTGAAATGCTTGTATATATATATGTATATAAGCATATATAAGCACTTGAACAGGCTGCCCAGGGAAGTGGTTGAGTCTCTGTCTCTGGGGATATTCAAAACCTGACTAGACACCATCCTGTGCAACCTGGTCTAGGTTATCATGCTCTTGCAGGAGGGTTGTTCTAGATGATCTCCAGAGGTCCCTTCCATCCCTAACATTCTGTGAGTCTGTGATTCTGTAACAGCCCATACACCAAGAATGACAGAGCAACACCAGTGAGCAGCCCAAGGATATGCAGCTAGCCTTACGGTCACATACACCGTTTGCAGGGAAATGTGAACCCCAGGCACTTCAAGCATCAAATAGTTTGCCTTAAAATAAGTGCTATCATCTAAACCTAATCTTTCCTAGATCTCACCATTATGTATGACAAGAGATGTGTATTCTCATGCTTCAGGGCATAAACTGATCAGTACCTAGGGTCAGGTACACCCCAATCTATCACAATTAGGAATATTCACAGAGTTTTAAACCTTCTTTGGAAGTAGCTTTGGAAGTAGGTTTTGGCTGCTGTTACTGACAAACACAGTACATTGAGTGGTTCACTGGTGGAATCAACGCAAAATGTTGATGTCTGTTACAATATAATTTATAAAGAAAAATGAATGAAGTTTGAAATGTCACTTGAAGAGAACATCTACTTTTTCTTTCCTTTCATTTTTAAGGTAGGAACTCCCTCTTCTCTTTTCTGTGATCTAGCAGGATATTTTAACCATCGAGCCCTTTCTCTAAAAACCTTTCTTTTGACTCTTTGAAGCTGTTTATCTGGCATCTTTCTGTTCCATTTAGAGAACTCTGCATTTTTTGTTGCTTTTAGCCCTAAAACCAGTGTCCAGAATATTACTTTCCTTTATCTCTTTAACTTCAGACTGCAGCAGAAGGAAAAAAGAAGCAATGTGAGGGTTCATTTTTTCCTGCAATTTCTAGACATACCAGGAGAGGCTCTGCAGGTAGCTGTTCTCATAAGTGATGCTGGCTGGACAGTCTTAATGATGGCAAATTGAAATTTCATAAGAAGCTGAATTATTTCCATATCTGCAGATCTTTTTCTGTGGCATTAGTTATGCTAATAAAGTGGTGCGACTATTCTGGCAGTGCTCAAGGCTGTGACTGAAGATTCTGTCTTGGGAAATAACTTAGTATGTAAAATTCAGATGGCCAGCAACCTTCTAGGTTTCCTGTTTCTCATCCAGAGCCATGTATAAGATCATTGTTGAGCGTGAAAGCTGTGCCCAACTCTTGACACAGCCCCCCTGACATCTCAGACATTACTTCACAAAGCTCCTTAGGACACTCCAAGTGTTTGCTTAACTTATATGCTGGTAGGCATTTCTATGACATCCGTCACCAGGGTGCAAAAATGCTGGCACAATTATTAGGGGAAGCAAGAGAAAACCAAAAGAGAGAGATTCAGTTTGCATACTGCACCAGATGAGCCCACCAGCTGCTGGAGGAAGAGGCATGTGCCACTCCAATAGCAAATGAAGGTAGGGTGAATGCAAGATGAATCAGGATATGAGATTGCAGTCTTTCCTTCCACGGCTTTGAGGGCCATAGTCAAGCTGGGTAGAAGAACAGGAATGAGCTTTAGAATTCAGATTCAATCCCTCATCCCTAAGATGAGTCCCCTGGAGAAGAGCAGTGCTCTGAAAACCAAAGGGCATGCAGTCATGACTGTACAAGAAACTTTTTTCCTCAAGAATGAGCTACACTCCAAGTCTCAACCAGTTACATAGTGCTTTTTCAGGAGCTAAATTCATCTGATCATGTTTTAGAGCCTTCCACTTGCTTAGGTTCGGTGTTTAAAATTAAACAGGGAAGAAACAATCTTCTGTCAAATCTACCCTTTGTTCTTTTAAAGATTTTTGTTTATATAATTGTGTTCTGAGTGTATTTTCTGTGAATAGTTTTCTATACAAAACAGGAGAAGGTAACTTTCGTATTTGTGTGTATTTAGGAGCCACTATTCCTACATTCATGCATTTGTAACAGTCATTATTCTTCTGCACAGGCTGGTTTGTAGCCAACTTACTACAAGTAATGCTTCCGAGGTGTCCAGGATGAGTTTTCTTTCCTCTTCGACAATATGAAGTAAGACAGACAAGACAGTCTGGTGATCATCCTGCTGACTACCCACCCTTTTGGGACAAGGTATCAATTTGTTATTTCCTTCTGGCTTTCTTGGCTTTGTGGTTTTGTAGCTTGCTCGGGTAAAAGAGGACATAAGTTTTGCTATATCACCGCCTTTTCTTCTGACAAGGATCTTTTAAGAAGAAAGCTATTATATTTTACCTGGGTGTCATAGGGTGACTAAAATTGAAGAGAAAGAGACATCAAGGATCCTCTAACATTTGTACATCATATTCCCTTTGAAGAAATGAGGCTGGTCTGCTTTTAAACAGGCAAGGGACAGACATGCTTCCTCTTTAAGAAAACGAAAGTTGGAGTTGCGCCCTGAGGAACCAAAGGCTGTGACCCGGAACGCCATACAGGGGGACAAATAAAAACGAACGGCCAAATGTCACGTNGGGAAGGGAGGCCTGAAGCCATTTCCAACTATCCTATCATTTCTCTTTTCTTTCTCTCCTATCATTTCCTTTCCTATCATTTCTCTTTTCATATGGTTGTAGCATTTAAATAGATAAAGCTATTCTTACAATTCACTATCTGTGTGTCTGGTGCTTTTATTTTGTTTTGCTGTCCCCATTTGGGGAGAGGGGGGCATCTAGGAGGCCCTCTCAAAGAGATTGTTCCTTTGACCCCAACAAATTCTTAGTTCTTCTGGTCAAACCAGGACACTGGGTCTGAAAATACAGTGGTGGTGGGGATGAAACATTACTATAGCGTTTTAGTGGACAAGCCTAGCAGACTCATCTCTTGTTTCGAGATATTCATGACACAGAGGTATAAGCTAAGTACGTCATTTATCAGTTCAAGAGAGTTTGAAGCTCTCTGTATCTGCTATAGAAACGGAAGTGCATGTACCCAAAACCCTGCCAGGCACTATGTGAGTTTTAAACATTTGATGAACATGGTTTATGTAGGTAGCTTTATCCATCAGGAAAAAACATACCAACTCAAACTCTAAAAACTCCCCAAACATAAAAAACCCAACAATGTTAGATTGTCCTGATATTTTCCTTTCCCAGATGGCACCATCTACTTGTAACCCTATAGCCCTATTGGTATATACCAATCATATTGCCATTGGTAGCAGCAGACTTCAGGCTTTGAGTTGAGTTTGCAAGGCCTCAGATTTGGCTTGTCAGTTTTGCTGTGTCTGAAGTTTTCCTAAGCAGCCTGCAGTCTTGTTTTACTTGGTTAATCTGTTACTGCAATGTTTCTAGAGGTGAGATGTCTATAGATAATTTGTTTTATATCTGTGTTTCTGGAAGGCACAGTCTGAAAATCACTTGGGGTCTTCTGTGGCCCCTGGTGCGATAACTGTGCTGACAGCAGAGGGAACATTAAACTCATTGCCCACACTAAAGTGTGGGGAGTAAAACCCATGTTCCTATAATCCTCGTATGGGTAGGATGAGCTCATTAGCCTTCTGGCAGTCATCCTAGGAGAGGGACAACTCTGATTCCAAACCTGGGCAGATGGAGCTCGTTTAGCCCTGTAAGGCCTTTCATCTAAGAGGTTAAACCTTTGTCCTAAGGACTTCACTGCCAGTGTCCAAGCTTGCTAGGCCCTGGCAGATGAACCTTAGGATTAAACGGTGGGTCCAGCTCTGTGCATGCTGTGCCTCACCTAAAAAAAAATCCATAGCCAGGCTTGAGGGTGCTATCCGCTATCTTTTTATCAGCGCGCTTGTAAAAGGCGCCTATGAGGAGCGTGGGTGGAGCCCTCCCTGGATCTTCGTTCACGAAGCCTAGCTACGATGTGTTTCTGGGACAGAACTAAATGATCCATTGTTCACCACGGCATGAGATGATGACCATTGGAAACATCAAAGGGAACAAGACATGCATATGGGCCAAGAGAAAAAAGAACTGGGACTTTGGCTTGTATCGCTTGGTTAAGGCTGGATGCACAAGACCGATTGCAGTGGGCGAATGGCTGTTTGCCACTGATGGTGATGTGCAGCTGACTGGAACACCTGGTACACGCACTGGCAATGCGTGTGGTGGATGGGTCTGGTCTTTCTCCTGACTTGCCTATATAAGGGGCTTGCTTCTGGAGGGGGCTGGGAGAACCAGCAACAGGATTTTCACCGGGGGACGCCCCATCAAGTCCTGAGCCTACCAACCTCCTACCAAGATGCTGCTCTTGATGCTCAGCTTTGCACTGGTCCTGGGTTTGGTATGATATGCTCTAACTATGCATACCTGCTAGGATTGCATTGCTTAGTGATTGCTTAGTGTTTTTATAGCAATAAAAATTCCTTTGAGCTTGGTTAACGTGTGGTGGAATTCTGTTCGGGAGGAATCCTCATACCCTGTTACAATCTGGTAATCTTTCTATGTTACCACCATGGATTTACAACTCTAATATGATGTAATGTAAAGAAATACATACCTGGTATTTCAGCAGAGGCCTCAAGAAGTGGAGTCATGCACTGTGATGCAGTGATGTGTAGGTGTGGGGTGCCAAATGGTGTGCTACAGGCTGGAAGTGGAGACCACTTGGCTATAAGAAAGTCACTGATGGTCAGTTGAAGAAATACACTGGAGCTGGATGTAACTAGTTTTAGAGATAACAGAGGAAACAAAGAAATAGTATCTAACATATGTGAAAGGTACCCTATCTAGTACATTTGGATATGGAGCTGCAAACCAATGAAGAAGAAATAAGGTGTAAAAATGCGCTAGCAAACCTAAAAGAATGGCCGCAAGTGGATCCTAAAGTCAAGAAGAAATCATCAAAATCACCATTATGTTTCTACTGACAAAGGCTTCCAGATGCTGGGAACTCATCATAACCACCACCACCACTGCTGGGATGAAACGTTAGGATGCTGTAGATTGTGAGATGGGTGGGCCTAACACCAGGAAAAGGTGTTGTAAACTCAGAGGTTTGTTTTCTGTATAGAAGTATTCTTTAATTTGCCACACTAATTAGATCAGTAGTGATAATGATTAGACAACTAAGATTTTATTTTACTAAATAAACTCTTGGCTTTATATTTAAACAATTTAAACATTTAAATAAGATTCTGAGAATAACATTCACATCCAGTATTTGCTTTAATTTATAACTGTCTGAAAGGTGAACTTCACAATGAGTTTAAGCTGTTTAAAGACAACAGAAAGGATGGTCCCTATACTTTTCATCCTGTAATCCTGACTGTTATTTCCTTGTCATCAGTTGTGCCATTTCTCTCTTTTGTGTAGACTCATGGCCCCTAAGACAGTTGCAAATGTCTCTTTCTGATGAGATTGGCTCCCAGCTATGTTATATCCAAAATGTTGCTTATGGATGAAGAGGAATCACAGCTTGAAAGTGTGTGTATATATCTGTATACTAAGTCAATAATTTATTATTAAAATTGAAATAGTAATAATCTAATCTAAGAATCTCTGTTAGTCCAGACCTAATGGCAGAAAAAGTTTGATTAACAACAACAATACTGNATCTTCGTTCGCGAAGCCTAGCCATACTGAAATAGAGCAATGACAACACCGTATTACAGGTGTACAGGGTTACAACTGCCTCAGTTTTCTGTGTCATAACTGCATGTATTATCCCCAAAATGCTGCTGTTGAAGCCTTTCAGAACCAAGTGCACTTAATATGCACATATTCAGAATTGTGTAGCTGCCAAATTAGTTGTAAATATGATACATTTTGGTGACTGAAGAAAGATAAAGACAGGAATCGGGAGTCAGGGAGGGAAGGAACCTTATAAATCAACTTCGCCACCTGAAATCCTGCATGCCACTTCACCACAGCCTTGCTGTTAGCTGCTTATTACATGTTTTTACCCTCTTCCAAAGAGTTCTGTTGTCCACTGGAACTGCCATGAGACGTAATTCTTCAGTCATCCAATCAAGCAACTTATGATTCCAGGACACGAGACAGTTTACAGAATAACAGAGAATGAGCAGCTGAAGTGAATAATTCACAAACTATACCTAGACTGCAATTTGTTTGTGTAAGCTATTTGGAAAATGCCTACACAAAGCTATCAGGTTCATAGTAATCAGGAAAAGGTTGGGAACAAAGGCTAAATCTCCTGAATAATTTATTCCTCACAAATAATTCATATTGCTTTTGTGTATTCTCTGGAGTCTCTCTCAGTGGCACATTACCAAAAGTTACCATGCATTAAGTGGAATTTGGCTGTGTCCCAAGCAGGACAGAGTGTGTTTGGAGTACAACCTGCATTATCTAGAGAAATCCTTGTCTCCCTTCAAGCTAAGCTGCAGAGACCAAAGCACAGATGTGTTGTGTGCCAGGCTAGAGCCCTTCAAGCTGTTCCCTACACCCAAGAACTGATGAAATCAGTGCTGAAGCATCTGTGATAGAAAGAGGAGTTAAAAACAAACAAACAAACAAACAAAAAACAAAGAGAAAAACCCAAAACAAAACAAAAAGCAGAAATCCAAAAATCCCAACAACAAAAAGTGCAGCCAAAGAAGTAAAGACATTGAAGAATACACAACTTGAAAACCAATGCATTATTGTTCATTGGCAAGTGTGTGGAATATTTGACCTTAGTAACTGGACCGCAAAAGGAAAAAATTACTCCTGTTCTTCATTGCTTCATGTGTGAAGGACAACTGAACACTTTGTTTCATTCTTTTCCCTTCTGTGGTTTTAAGGTTGGCTATTTTTTTGAGATTGTTAGTTTGTTTCTACTTGTATTAGCATTTGAGGTCTTTCTTGCACTCTGTGAGGACCCTACAGATGGCAAGAGCGCAATAGCAAGCAGCACTAAAAAGGAGATTACCTGTTGGATTTTAGACCAACATTATGAAGTGCTGCTCTCATTTTCAAAGAAGGGAGGTTCTTATGTTATAATTTATTTACCAGACCATAGACAAGCATGGCCATAGAAACACACAGAAAAATTCTCCTTTTCTTCATTGTTTAATATGATTATATTAAATTTCTTTCAAATTCTGCAGGAAAAGAACAGATTGGCTCAGTGTCTTCTTGATTGCAGCTGCTAGCAGAAGAGCTATTCCTTCTTCAGTGGAACTGAAGCAGTTTATCATTGATTTAAATGCATTGATTTTTTTTCTTTGTACAAGAGGAATTTAATTTCAGTTGAATTCTTCAGATTTTGAGTGTGGACAAGAAAATGATAATAACGTTTCCTGTTGCTAATGTTTGCTTTAAGGAGTATTTCCTCTGTATCTATTACAATAAAGGTGGCAATTTTATTTCCTTACTAAAGTTTTCTGAAATCACAGAATGTTAGGGGTTGGAAGGGACCTAGAAAGATCATCTAGTCCAACCCCCCTGCCAGAGCAGGATCGCCTAGATGAGCTCACACAGGAATGCATCCAGGTGGCTCTTGAATGTCTCCAGAGAAGGAGACTCCACAGCCCTCCTGGGCAGCCTGTTTCAGTGCTCTGTCACCCTTACTGTAAAGTTTCTCCTCATGTTAATACTAAACCTCCTGTGGTCCAGCTTGCTCCCATTCCCTCTTGTTCTAACAAAAAATAAAATAAAATAAAATTTATTTTTAACAAAAAATCAAAAGCCAGTCTTGACTACATGGGCAAAAAAAATTACAACCAAAAAATATTCCCTCACTCTATTGAAAACCACCTTGTGCCTTTTTAAAAGAGGAGATCTGAACCACAATGAATAGGCCTTGATTTTGCAGGTCTAAATGATAATTAAGCCACATTCATTTCCAGCTTGCTTGTTTTTCAGTGTGGTTGCTGCCAGCCAGGTTCCCATAAAAGAGGCACAGGATGATCACAAAAATTGTCCACAATTAGAGTCAGCAGAATATCCAAATTTTGGAAAGGTGAGAAAATAAAAAGGGTTTTTGAGTCAAATTATACATTTCATACAGGTTAACCAAAGCATTCACTTTTGTCTTCATTCTCAATTAGTCTTGGGATTGGTCTTCTGACACTTTTTTGTTGTTTTGCTGTGGGGGTGTTCTTTGTTTGTTTGCCTTGTTGTCTCTTTGGAAAGTGAAAATGTAGCCATATTTCACTGTGAAATGTTGTTTCAAAACAGAACAATGTATTTCAGTATTTTAAGAGAAAAACATGTGAATTCCTGTGGTTCAGGGGAAGTCTGTGAATTCCAGGAAAGCTTGCAGCACCTAGTTGATGTTTGCCAAATTCAAAAATGAATTTGCTTGACTGAAAGTAACTTTCTTTTTAAACCAGAGACTCTTTGCAAATCCATCTAAAAGATATTGACTTTCCTTTCTTTGAAAGAAAATAAAGAAGTGGAGGAGTTCGAAGGAAATTTTCTGTAAGAAGCAGTTTTCTAAGCCTTGTAAATTAGCAGTAGCAATCTGTGGAGCTGTTTTTTTCTTGTTTTGAATAAACATTTGTGATATTTTAATAATGTTATTTTCTTAAGTAAACATCTCTCACATTTGAAGACATATCTTTGTAAAATGCAATTCCAGAGTATGCTATTAACAGTATTTTTTAAAACATGTACAGCTTTCTCTGAGCCACTTTATGATACAAAAACTCTGAAAGATTTTACACTTGCTTAGAAAAAGACAGAAAGTGTTGATTGTGATTCAGAAGGAACATTTTCAAAACATATCAAATGGAAATGGAATTTACCAAATTCCTCAATATTACATTGAGTGATTTGTTTTGATGAGAGAGGAGGAAGGTACATGTCCAGTCATAGGAAAAGAAGCTGTTACTTTCCTCTTACTGTCTAATATCAAATTACCAAGATTTTTGTGTATTTCTTATTAGTCACAACACATCAGTAGGCACAGCAAGACCGAAACCTTGGCTTGAAGCAAGGGCTACATAGGATCACTGGTAGGGACCACACCCCAGAGATGAAGAACATTGATAGCTGAGATGGGAAGCACATTGTAGACAGTTCCTGACAAACCAAATTATAAATAGAGTGTAGGTAAGTGAGAAGTGTCCTGGAACCACTAATTTGGAGAAGCTTCTATATCATTTACCATCTGTTTCTCTGAGCAGGTAAAAACTAAAATTGTGACTAGTTTTTAGGGACATAACTCTACATCAGAAAAGCTTCACCTTGCTGACCACAGCCATATGCAGCTACTGCTGTGTTAAACACTTTGAAAACAGTGAAAGCCTGATTTACCTGTAAGGATTCTTTAAAAATCTTGGAAGAGCCAAAATTAGAAGTTAAAAAGGCCTATTATACCCTGCCTTCTTCAGTAGTGCTGTACCTTGCATTTTCATAATCTGTGCAGCTTTAAATTCAACATTTATTTTTAAGACATATTTTAATGAAACATGAAATATAAAATGAAACTCCAGTCTGCCTCCTATGAGCACAGAGAGAAGTCCTAATTACCTGTTTCAAAAGTTTGAAGCCCTTTCTAATTTTCCAGCACCCAGGTTCCTTAGACCGCACTCAGTATTATAACTATTTATGCCAATTGTGCTATTTCATGCATAAAATTACTGCATTATTGTTGGAATAGATGCTGGAGAGGTATCTAAGCAGGGTGTAATCACTTGCTATCAAATTGTGCTTCTGAAAGGTATCATAAATTTTATTAGAAAGCAAGAGGCTAATGGAAGCCAATCAGTGTTAATGTTGATAAAATTGCTTATAATTTACATTATAAAATAAGGAGATATTTTTATCTGAAGGTTCCCTTTCTTTTATTAAAACTGTATCATGGAAGCTAGGGTACAATGGAATAACAGAGGCTAGTTAGTAAACCCCTCTGTTTCTATTACTGATTTAGCTTACAAAAAATTTTATGTCTTAAGATGCTTTCTGATCTTTGTTGGTGTGAGTAAAAATGTATACCAAAAACACTCAGATATGCTGTCTTACACAAGAATTTACAATGATGAGGTACATCTCTGATGAAAATATTAATGTCCCAAATGTTATCTGGTCTTTTTATTGCTCAAGTTAATTGTTTTCTATTAGGCTGCCTATTGAATCTCTGGAGAGGGATAGTTTTTATGACTCCCTAGCTTATTTCTAAAGCTCCACAGTAAAAGAATTAGAGTGGATTTTGATATGGGAAGGATGAGGATCCAGAGATGGGGATGGAAAAAGAAGCTTTTACCTATCAAGAATTAATTGAATGCAATTTAAAGAAATTGGTCTACTTTGATGGTAAATTGAAAGTTCTTTTTTACTTCTTAATAAAATTTTGTACTTAAATGAACCACATTCTTGCCTTATTTGCAAAATAGCTGACTCAAATTAATTGGTTTTTCGACTATATCAGGCAAACATGTTTGTTTCTGTCTTATAGGCAAGGAAACTGAGGCACGAAAAGGTGATGGGCCAAGCCTTGCAGGGATTTTGTTGTAGACTTTGTATTGGTAAAGGAGGTAGATATTCAAAACTAATAGCATTTGGTGAATGCACTGGTTATTTACAAACTATGTTGGTTTTCCAGGCCCTGGCACTGTGGGCAGCACCTTTTAAGACTCCGAAAATTCCAGTTAATGCACCTGCTTTGCCTAACATGAAAGCTTTGTTTCATCTGTAATACATACTGTCACTGTTTATAAAGCAAATATTTACACCACCACTTTTCAAACCATTATTGGTAGTATAATTAATATTATTAACATTATTTGCACTGTAGTCATGAAGCCCCCTCTGAGACAGGGTGCTTTGTGTCACATGTTGTACAAACTCATGGAGAAGGATGCTTCTGGCACAGCAAGATTAGCAATGTAAATAACTAAGACAAACAGTGGCTTGGAGAAACTGTCCCAGGTATTGAGAGAGTAGACAGCTATCCCTAGGTTTAAGAAGGTAGAGGGGAGGTGGCTGAGTTAGGATCAATTCATAACTTTGCCACCAGTATTCTGTGTAACACATTACTTAATCTTTCCACAGATCCTCAGATTTCCACAGGAGTAAGGCCCCCAATTTGTTCCAGATTTCTTTCAGGTCTACAGTCGCTGGTGTCTAGACTTAATTCCAGCTAATGAAAAAGTCATTGTTAGGATTTGGCCCATTACAGAATTTATATTCCTGCCTCGGGTAGTTATGCATATTCCTGTCAAAGCCCACATAGTGTAACACATGATGTTAATGGAGTCACAGTAAGGGATGAATTTTTTCTCATACAACTACAGGTTTTAATAGAAAGACCACATTACTGTTCAAATGATAGATTACATAAGGACAAAATGTGCTTATATATTTAATTCCAATTATGTTTTAAAATTCTGTTTCTGGTTGGCTGTTATTTCAGGGGTTTTGTATTATTTTGTTATCACATTGCCTCTGTGTAATTTTTGTAATTTTACAGCCTCAATTTCAATGGGGAACCCAAGTCTGTCTGAAATCAACAGTCTGTTCTCATATCCCAAAACTGATTATATTTTTTATATCTGGAATTAGTGTAACATTGGTTAATTTACTGACTTTGTATTCTGAAATAAGTGCCTTTACAATACTTTTCTCAGGCAGACCTCAGTGAAGAATAGAGCATTGTCTTTACTTTTTAACAAAAATTTTAAAAGTTCACTTCAGACTTGAAGTATTTATCGTAATTAGGCAAGAAATATCACTAAAGTATAGTGATAATTTCAAAGGCATCACACTCTTGGGAATTGCATCTTGTGTGCCAAGATGCTACATTTTTATAGGTTGGACTTTGCCATTTACTAAAACTAATCACAAGGAAACAGACTGACACAGCTCTGCTTAGCTGCTCTGTAATGAAGACACTTGCTTACACAGTCACCACAGTTGTTATATCCAACTATCATCGACTTCTGCTACTCTGCACCTGTATGGTCAGTGTTTCTTCTTGTGCTTGACTGTGCTGAGCCATCTAATACACATCATCACCTTTCAGTGTGTATATTTCTAACCTGAAGGACCCCTTGCAGAAAATAACAGATGCAGACAGAGAAAGTGGAACAGGTCCCACTGCTCAAGAAAGCATCCCAGTGGTCACAATACCTGCAGTGGGATGTCAAGAAAATTGTTTCTTAGATAAGGTAAGCCTTTAGATAGAGCCAAGTATCAATTTCTCCAGCTAAAGCTGTCCACCTTGTACATACAGGTGAAATGTCAACCAGGTGGGAGATCGGACTGAGTGTACACCCCAGGGGCTGGAACACCCCATGGAGAGCCATAAAGTAACTAGTTCAAAGGCATCCAAGATAAACTAAGACCCCAAATTTTTCCATGTTCTAGGTTGATGTTCTGAGAAACCCGCAGGAAGAGATTCTTCTCTGCTTGTTTTTGAAGGACTAGGGACATATCTTTCCAGTTGCATTTTCTAAGAGTTGATGATGCCGTTCTGTGTCTTGGTTTTCATTTTGGTGGAGTTTTGGTGTTTTTGTTTCATTTGTGTTTCAATAATTGGATCCATTTTTCAAGTATTGCTTTTATCACAGCAATCCAATTCAAAGAAACCTAGACTCAAATGAAAAAATAAAAAGCCACCATATAGGTATCTTAATTGTATCTGCCTGTATATAAACTATAACCGAAGTCAGCTACAGCTGAAGAGAGAGTTTGCACTTACATTCATTCATTGTTGATGGCTATAATACACCTTTTGAATAGCCTAAAATCTGAATCTGCTTCTGTGAGTTTGGAAATCCCTGGCACAGAAGTTTTTGTAGTTATTCACAGAGGAACATAGATCACCCCATATAAAGATCTAAAAATAAACAATGAAGTTTGAGCTTCATTCATAGTCTAAAAACATTAAAATTCCACTTTCTCTGGGCTATTACAAGACTTTGAGTTTCAGGGAGAAAAGGAAAAGTAAACTTGCTCATGTTTTATATTTTGTAAGGTTCTTGGAGTGTTCAAGTTGCATTCAATCATTGTATGAGTAACTCCACTCTTGTAATAATGGCTCTCAAATACAAACATCAAATAATTATGCTGACATCTCAGACATTTCTCAGAATGACAACAGACAACATGAATTATCAGTAGCAAATATTCTGTATTTTCATCTATATTCTGTTAACATGGCTGTTCCACAGTGTCCGTGAGATGGATATCAGCAGAAGTGCTCAACTGATTTACAACCTTGTAATTCATTGTCAACATTTATTTCCCTTTGTATGAAACAAGCTATAACTGCATGAACACTGGAATTCTAAAGCCCTGGATTAAGAGGATTCTGGCTCATCGATGCCCTTTTTACAGAGGAGAAACAAAGGGATTTATGCAAGGCAATAAAAAAATATTCAGCCTAAGCATGTGAAACAGTTTATAATAACACTCCTTATTCTCTAATACGGGAATAATTTGGTTCATATTCAGTCCTTGAGTACTCCATTACTGCCTATGCCTCTGCATTTCAGACCTTGAAGAAGAAAAGGTACTGGCAAACGTTTCCAAATATATGGAGGCAAGTGATAAGTCTCTGAATGCCTATTCGACTCTGTGATGTTTCAGTAATAAATACACATCACCACAATAAGGTAGCATGATAGTTACCTGTCAGGCATGTGAAATACAGAACTTTCCCAAATTGGAGAAATTGGTCAGATTTAATGAATGTTAGCATTCATCCAATAAATATTGTCTTGGTACTAATTTATGATTATCTGATAAAGAGGATAGATAACAAAAGTGCTCAAGCTGGGTCAGAGAAAATGTGATGTATTCAACACAAAAAATCAGCAACAGACTGAGAAGAATAGATTGATTTTATTTCTTTTAAAATTGTTCAACTTGAGCTATATATCAAAACAATGAGATAGGCTTTGCACAGGGGATGGCTGTTTTGTGTTGGAGACATTGAATCAGGATTCTGGATAAAAAGATTCAAGTTCTGCACTCAGCCAGACTTCCTTAGGCAAGCTGCTTGTTTTCAGTTTTCCATTTATTATGTAGGGATAATATTTTCTTTTTCCATTCATCTGGTGTGTTTATACCACAGGCTTTTTGCACTATTATTTATCTCCAATGATGTATAATTTTAACCCTTGCAAAGTGGACATACGTATTTGAATAAATCAATATGAAGAACTAGTCAAGAAACAGTTTTTTGCCCTAAAGATATTTTCAACATTTTTAACAGGAAAAAACAAGCTATCTTGAAGATTTTTTTTTAGTGAAGAAAGGCACAAACCATAGCGTAAGAGAAGCTTAAGTCTTCTCACTAACCCTGCAGTTAGCTGGAATGTGGGAAATGGAAATTCAGTGTCTGAAGTTGAACTGGGTAAAGTAGGTACTTGAACCAGAACTGTCAACGTTAGAGTTGTATATGCATTTTTATATTTGTGTTACACATGGTTGGTTCTATGTTACCTCTGAGAATAGGATTCTCAATCTTACTGGAAAAAAAATAGAAAAAAAAATAAGAAACTCACTGCAGGCCTAGAGAGCTTTATTCATGAAACTCTATATTTGTTCTTACAGAAAAGTTCGGTGCCAAACTTTTAAATAAGCTATTCATATTTTGGATAAAGTATTACTAAACTTGTAAAGGTTCTGTTCTTTTTGTCCCTTTTGTTGTGTTTACATGCTTAGATTTTAAAAATATTTTAACACATTTTTCCAATTTCTTTTAAAAAATTTGTTGCAGATGTTTTTAATAGTATTTATTGATGTATGTACCAAGACTAAAATGCAAAATTCAGCCTGTTTTGCATTAATTATATTGGAAAGTGGTGTGGCAATAACTATTTACAATAGAGGAAAGTATGTTTTTCCCTTACTCACTTGCTTTGTAAAGCTGCATTGTAATATTTACTTTTAAATGGCACTGCAGATCAACATCACAGCACGTGAACATGAGGAATAATATCTCACTGCTTTAACAATCAATCAGAGGTGTTAATAAATATCATATTTAGAATGCATATAGCTCCTTTGCTGACTGTATATACACATGCAGAAAGAGTTTTCCTGGTAACAGACAGATATTGCAGCTTCACTTTCTCGTATAAATGACAGAATAGAGTTTTATAGTTTAGGCTTAACGTATGTGTAATAAACACTATGTGTACTCATAGTAGAAGAATATTAATTCAAAAAGATGAAAGAGAGGAATTTTCAGCAATATTGATCTCACTACCTATACTTATATATTCATCTAAGCATAAATTTCACTTTAATGTTAATATTGTTTTCAGATATATCATACTATTATAATTTTTTTCTGAATAATTAATTATACTACCTTGACTATTTGTTGAGTTAAAAAAGCTTTGGGCAGAATACCAATCCATCTAAAAACAAATTGCAGTATCTGAAAAAAAGTTTTTTCTTTATTCATTTTTTTTCTGTTTGTTTTCTATGAGTTTCCTGATATGTACATCCTCAGAGATATTTGCATGACCAGGACTGAACTGTCATTACAGTAAAAGAAGCAAATAGTTAGAACCACTGAAGAGAAAGCAGAGGAAACCTTTGTACTTGTAGTGTGAGATTAGAAGAGTCAACATGGATCCAAAGGTTAATCTGGTCACTTTGTCTATCTCTAAAGTCACTGGAAAAAGACTGACATTTCAGAAGGCATTTAACCCATCCTAAATAACAGCCACACATCCCGTTTCTTTGGCAGCTCACATGATCTCCTAGTGGGGTGTTTGGAGGCTGTGTAAAACAGCTTGCTGATTTTTCAAAACCATCCAGGCCCAGAAAAACACAAAGTCAAATCCAAATCAGCGCTCATGCCTGTACTCAGAGGTGAACCAGGATCTGTGAATGGGACCTTCAGAGTACTCAGCTGTGTCTTCACAGCTCTTGACATAGTCAATGTCCATCACTTTCTTTGTGGTCAAAGTTGTAGCAATGCTGTGTTTTCTCTTAAACTTCAACTGAATGCTCCTCCTTAACTCAAAAGTGTTAAATAGGGTAGACCATCATGTTGAGCTGATAGATGGATCTTGAAGGCATATATATGCCATGAAAGCCCCATTCAATATCTTCCTAGGAAAGTGTCAAGCGCTCTTCAACATCTTCATTAACAACCTGGACATAGGTATCGGATGCACCCTGAGCAAGTTTGCAGATGACACGAAACTGAGTGGTGTGGTTGATACACCAGAAGGGTGGGATGCCATCCAGAGGGATCTGGATAAACTTGAAGAGTGGGCCCTAGAGAATAAAATGAAGTTTAATAAGTCAAAGTGCAAGGTCCTGCATTTGGGTAGGAGTAACCCTAGACCCTAGTCTGTACGACTGGGTGAAGAACTCATTGTAAGCAGCAG
>VWZO01002421.1:17717-39425 GCA_013396975.1 Bucco capensis | reverse complement strand
CTGTTGATTAGTCCTGCAATCTCCTGAGCAGTCTACTGCTACACAGCATAATTTACTTACAAAGGGACAGATCCATGTTTGGGACAAGTGTTGGAACACTAAGATTTTTCAAACTTGCCATGCTGACACAGGCACCAGTTACTGATCAGCAGGGAATGCTGAAGACAAGAACACATCAGAAACACTTTCTTCTCTTGATTCAAGCACTTCTGGCTGCAGTCAAGTACTGCCACAGAAAATAGGGTTCAGAGCCTAGAGGGTCCCTGAGGATAGTTGTCTGAATCCTGCATGGCAAGGTGAGGCAGAGGAATATTTCCTTGGATTGTTTCTAGGATTTGCATTAAATATTGAGGCAAAAAGAATCCACTTGCTTCAAGGTCTGTCAAGGTTTCCACCCCAAGCACTGCGCAGTAAGGCAATTCAACAGAGTTACATCCAGTTGGCAGCCGGTCATGAGTGGGGTCCCACAAGGCTCAGTACTGGGGCCACTCCTGTTTAAATCATCAATGATTTGGACCAGGGGATTGAGTGCACCCTTAGTAAGTTTGCAGATGACACCAAGCTGAGTGGCACTGTCGATCTGCTTGAGGGAAGGGAGGCTCTACAGAGGGATCTGGATAGGCTGGATGGCTGGGCCAAGGCCAATTCCATGAAGTTCAATAAGGCCAAATGCCGGGTGCTGCATCTTGGCCATAATAACCCCCAGCAGTGCTATAGGCTTGGGGAGGAGTGGCTGGAGAGCTGCCAGGCACAGAGGGATCTGGGGGTGCTGATTGACAGCCAGCTGAACATGAGCCAGCAGTGTTACATAAATTCTTTTATAACTCTGTGCTACCTACCCACCAGCATGGAAGAGTACATTCATTTTGTGCCACTCTACAGTTCAGTGCTGCCAACTCACACACTTCAACTGTGAGTATCCTGCTAGTTCACACTTCACTTATTTCTCCAGCTTCTGCAGCATTTGGAAAGGAACTTAGTGAAGAAAACCCACAGGGCCCTCCAATGTTTTTCTGCCCTGACTGGTTATGGAGAGTCCTGAACAACTGATGCAAAGAAATCAGATAATCCCTATAAGGAAAGACTTGTAAATAAACATCTTCAAACCTCCTTTTTTGGAGGACTTCTTATGATTCCTAAAAATTTAGCATTGGCATCATCAATTTTAAAACTCACTCCTGATCTGTGTACACACCAGAAACTGCCTGAGAAGCAGGTCAGATGAGAGTGTACTGAACCATTCTAACAACAATAGCAGTGGATAACTTTTCAGCAGATCCTAGTAATTACAGTCACGATTAGCTAATGAAAAGTTGCTACCACCTTGTAGGGTAGTCTCTGTAAAAAGCTGGTGCTGTTCCAGGTTGTAGTAGGCACCTGTCATGCAACAGCATAAGCAATAAAATGCCGTTGTTAGGGAACAGCAACGACCAGATGCTCCCTGAGGTGCAGAAAGCCAGGAACTAAGCCAGACAGCAGATAATAGGTAGGTGATCATGTCCATGAAGAATTTTGTGCAGTTAGCCAGAATCCCAAGGTCAAATGATTTGTCTTTGTGTTTTAAAACCCTAAATAACTTTTTCTTCAATGAATTTTCCCCTTCTATTTCAAAACATAGCGCAACATTCCTTATTCATTCTCTATATTTCTGTGTTTTGTACATTTTCCTTCCTTTTTCTGGGAGTGTGTGATTCTCAGCAAGATATCCTTCTGTCTGTTCTCCCCAGTTTAAGGAAGAAGGAGATTTGTCCATCCCTTTCCTTAGACAAGAATCTCTTGCCACAGTTACACACTGAGTACTCAACACCTCCCTGAGTGGGAGCAGGAAAAGACTCAGAGTTTTAAGCGTGGTAATGTCACGTGGTTCCTGAGCACAAACACACTACTTCTAAATTAGTCAGACCTTAACTGTATCTATTGAGGTACAGGTTAAGGACTTGTCTTGTCCAGGGAACTCAGCATAGCTTCAGCAGTTCCTGCCTTCAGTAGACTACACAGCTGGACGTGGAGATGCACAGTAAATAAGAGAATCCATGGCAATTACAGAGTGGTGCACTTATGGAAAAAATTCACCTGGGGAAATGATTTAGAGGGATACAGACTAAAAGGCACAGTTTATGGAGGAAATGTTGTCATCCTCATTTAAATTATTTTTCTTCATTTTGTTTTTTTTTTTCTTCCTATATTCCCCCTAAGACTTCGTAGTACCTGTATCACTCAATTTAGTAATGCTTGAAGGACTTTAACCATTCCACTTCTGATCAATCTTTAGGAACTGCTTCACTTAATTAAACATGGAAAAGGAAATAGATTTTGCTTTTCACTTGCAATTTGGACAAGTAAAAACAAAATTCAATTCTGAATGGATAATAGGAAAATAAGTTTCCTTATGAAATCAATAACATGAAATGCTGTTTGGGGGCATTAAAAATGTTACATTATGATTTCTGCTTTCTTTTTTTTTGGGGGGGAGAGATAAAACAAAAAGCTGGTTTGAAGTGGAAGACAAACCCTGTTGCTCTTGAAAGACTGACAAGAGGATATATCTATGGATGTGTTCTATTCAGAATTTTTAATACAGTGTTTTATCAAACTCGATGTATTTCCATTATACATTTTTCTTTTGACAGTTTGACATTTCCCAGTGAGAAAACATTCCCTAGGACTTTTTCTGATGGGTTCTTTAAGACAATCTGCAGTTCTTAAAGTAGAGACATGACTTGTGGGATGCTGAAAAAAGTAGTAATAATTTCAGGGGTGGGGACTGAAAGCAGCCAGATCACTGCATTTTGTGTTCTGCCTTAATGCATTGCATAAACAAATACTAGCATTTAATGAAGCAGGTGACCTGCTGTAGAAAATCCTTAATTTGAAACTCAATTTCTTGACTTTTAATAAGCATTCCCCTGCTAATCTCTTAAGTCTCCATATTTAAATAGCTGCTCAGAAGCTCAGCAGACTGAATTTATTGTAAGTATGAAGTACACTTACTGAAAGAGACTTGTTTCTTGAAAACAAATGAGCAGGATTGGGACTCCGCTTTTAAGCAGAGATCCTCACTGAGACTGATGAGATTTCCAGCCTCATGCATGTAACAAGGGCAAGGTCTGGCACAATACTTAGACCATTTTAACCTATGAAGCTGTAGTCTCACTGGCACGAGCGTGAAACCAGAATCACTTCAGCCAAAGTGACTTGCTCCAGCAATAGCACATTATCTCATTTCTGCTTCAGATGATGGTTTCATTATTTAAAAAAAAAAAAAAAATCCCAAATTCGTGTGCACCTTTTTGTCCTCTACAAAATGGCTGACTGTTTGTGCTGTTGCTTGTGCCGAAAACTTGTCTTTAGACAATGTACTCTTTACTTAAGTGCAAGAACTTGGGAATCATTATGTCCTCAATTCTGAGACTATTAGAATTATTGATCTTAGACCTTGAATTATGAAAGAATGACAGTGGAGATTGCTATCTGGTGGACTACAAACATGCAGGGCAAATACTTGCCATATTATCTTATTTTCATTTCACAGTAGCATTCTGTGAATTTACAACGGACTATTCTGGAAACACCATGGTCTCTGAAAGATTTAGAGTCTGTAGGATCTGCTCAGGGAACTTTTTTTACTGTTTCTTTCAATTCAGGAACTAGGAGTTGTAAAACAAAACTACCAAAGGTCAGATTCAAAACCAATGGTAGAAAATTATTCTGCACACTGCATGAACTGTGAAATTTCTTGACACAGCATGTTGTGAAATGTAGAGTTTATATGGTTGCAAAATAATGGGCATGTAGAAGTAAATATGGAATATGGAAGGTGTGTGGACTAGACAAACTCACAGAAAAGTTATCCTTTAAAAAGCTATTAATGATTTTAAAATGCAATTATATATCTCCTGACCTGGGCAAATACTCCAGGAAAGTACTATCTGCCTGTCCCATTTTCATGTTACCATGTCATACAGTCCTAGCCCATGAAATGGAGCTAGAGAGTCCTTTGTTTTGACTAGGCACAGTTATTGTTACACAGTTATATATCTCAAGGTTCCTTTACAACACTGCAGTTTCGAGGAGGCTAATCCTCCCTTAACCTGGGGGTCACTGCTGTGTTCACACAGACCTGTCCAGGAGTCAGTGGCATCTGCATTTTTGTCTTCTTATAGCTGAGAAGCCAGGTACATACAGTTCTGGAGAGTGTGTAGAGGTTTGTGAAATTGAGGTGAGTAGAGCAGATGTGCTTGAAGGATGAATCAGTGATGCAAGTGTTTACTCATATTTATCCTTATCCATTTTCCATTGCTGTGTTTCCTCAAGCTCTTGCAAAGTTTATCAAAGTTTATCAAAGTGTATCAACTTGTTTGTCACTGAAGTTTCCACTTATAACACCACTGCCTGTTGCTACATGAAATTAACCCGAAGACTGCAGACCTATCCACCTGACTACAGACCTATTAATAACATTCTTTGCATGCTTCAGTAATCAGAGACAAGCCATACATCTAATAAAAGCTTTTGAACTACTGTCAAGCTCCTTTTTAAATCTCATTAAGATTGGATTACTTGGTTGTATTAATCCTGGTGGCCTTATGCCAGTGGTCCTGACTCACACTGGTTATTGTTACATATTGGCCGTCAGAATACAGGAAATGGCAAATACAAAACCAAGGCTGAAAGAAAGAGCAAAACAAGAAGCTGTCCCCATGGTTCTTCATGTTTCATAGCACTGTCCAGAGATCAGATGAAGGTAGGAGCCAGAATCCTGTGCTTTTAGCATTAAACTGTTACATAGCTGAGACACATACAGATTTGCTTTTAGTTCACTTCCAATAAACTCAGTAATCAGTTCACCCACCATGCAGTGGAGAGGAGCTTTCTTGCCTGCCATCCCAGCACAAAAATATTTCTTGTTGATATAAACATCACATGCTCTATGCTTTGCTTTTTCTGGTACCCACAAAAACACTACGGTAAAGCAAAGAAGAGAAGACTTAAAACACACCATGTCATCAGTGAAAAATGTGAAATTTGAATTCCTGGCTCTCATGCCCTTGCCCAAGCCAGTAGACCAAAGTGGCCTTTCCGCCATTTTATGTTTTGAGGGTTTTTTTCTGAATCCAAGATTCAAGAGATTAGATACTTGGTTAGTTTCTGAATATCTGGGGAGCTACGTGTCCTGGAAAGCATCATAGTGTAAGTCTTGCTGCATGGAAAGAGAGATTTAGAGGAGGCTGAAAATCAGTAGGCTTCCTACGCAGAAAGACTGGCATACCATGAGAGTGCAGACTGCTGAATCCTAATGCTTGGCAAATTTGATATAATATACCATTTCCATTCTGAGAGTCACCCGTTGTAGGTTTTGCATGGTGGGTTTCCTTCACTGAAGAGAGAAAGGAGAAATGGACATTCCTAAATATTGCTGAGTCCCCTTGGATATCACTGAGAAGACATGCTGTCAGAAATGATCCTTCCTTGAAGACAATATCACAGAGGAGACGTAGTGCTGAGATGGCTCATCTGCTGCACTCCCCACCTCAGTGGCAGATTAATAAGAAGCAGATGTCAGGTGTATTTAAGGTTGTCTTTTCCTAGAGTCTTATTCAGTAAAGGACTTCCCCACTGGGCTCACTAGACTAGAGCCTGTTGTCTTTGTTTTAATCCAGATTGCTGCTTAAAGTAGATGAATGTGATTCCTCTAGAGAGAAGGGTCAAGGGGTCAGTTGGGTTTTGTTTCCCTCTGCTGAGAAGTTATTTAGATGACAGGTATGGTCCCATGCCAGAAAAGGGGATAAATCCTGTGAAGCAGTGGAGACTCACTCAGCTGTGGGAAACTCCCTGTGTCATAAATGCTTTTTCCTTTCTTTCAGTAAAAGTGGTTTTGTCTTGTGTTTCACTCTGTGGCCCTGTGAGCTGTGTTTATCTTCTCCAACAGTGTTACTCACCAGACAGATCAGACTGTCAACTCAGCTTTCTCCTGATTCCATTTGGTTGATACCATTCTTGGCAGGGAGGTGGAGGTAGTTGTTCTACTTAGGGCCATGGTTTAGTGGTATGTTAGTGATAGGTATGGTTGGACTTGATGATCTTAGAGGTCTCTGCCAACCTTAATGATTCTGTGATTCTGTGTGTGGAAAGAAACCTGAGTAATTGAGGAAGCAGGCTGTGAAGCACATCTGTGCAACATCTGGCTCCAAGTGTAAATCACACAGGTAGAGCATAACCTGACAATGATCACAACCTACTGATGAGAACTAAGCTTCACCTTTTGCCCCCTCAGAAGTTCTACAAAGATTTTTTTTTTTCCAAATAGAAAATGCTGCCTTTGTATGTAAATACCAATGAAATACAGAATCATAGAAAAACTTGGGTTGGAAAAAACCTCTTGAGATGTCTAGTCTAATTGCTGCTTAAAGCAGGACTTACTTCAAAGTCAGGCTCAGGGACTTGCCCAGCGAAGTATGAAAAATCCCCAAACTTACTTCTTAAATAAAGTAGTTCCCTGTGGCACTGATTGGAACTCTTTGAATCTCTTTTCCTTAAATAATGTAGAATACATTGGAGTTCTTTCCAATTTGTATCGGAAGAGAGGTGCTAACATGGTCCGAGATAAGGTTGGTTTCATTTACTGTTGCTGCTTGCTTTCTCCCTCAACATAGGAGAAGTTTAGATTTTTAATTTTTATGAAATATTTGAGTGTTCTGTAGGTCACTGCCAAACTTAGAATTCTTGGGGGAACACCTGCACTCATATCTAAATTTCAAATCAAACCTTCTAAGGATGATGTGATTTTGCAGTCCAGCTGCATTTTATCAACACACGCAGCACTGTTTGATATGCTGATGTACAGGAACTCCTGTTTGCAAGACACCTTTGTATGTTTCACCAGCATCCTGAAATTCAACTAGTATTGCTGACAACTGCAGGTACTTGGGGAATATTATTCTATCCACTCTTACACATTTCACCCAGCTGTTTCAAAGATTTTAAATTAGAATTAAAAAAGCTGCAATTAAGTCTGTCAAACACCTTCTGTATCTGTTCTTGGAATCAAAGAGAAGTTGCACATAAAATTTCAGTCTTTCACAGACTAGAATTGTTTTTTCTGGGAAGAAGCTCAAAATTCAGCCAACCGCTCTCATAATCTTATTTGGAGAAAGAGTGTATTGCTTTCTTTCCACCTAAAAAGTAACACAAGACAGAAATTACACACCCTTAAGTATTTAACTGCAGGTGCCTTTAGCTCAATCTCTCTACCTCTGTTTTCATTAGAGTGTAAATTGCATTAGCCCTAACAATAATCTTTTCCTTTTCATACCCCAGTGAGTAATGCAGGATTTATTGCCAAAGAGCCAATACCCTGAGAACTCATTTTCTGAGCAAAAAATAAATTCTTTATTACCAATTCTATGTTAAAAACCATGAAAAGTTGCATCCTTTTTTTACTATCATAACTCATGCTTTCATATCTTAATAGGAGAATTAGCATGACTTCAAATGAAAACCTTTCAGGAAGGTTTTGCCAGTACAGCTGGTTCTTCACTCTCACGCTGGATAGTGAAACAGAGCAAGACCTGAAGAGTTAACTCAGAATGCATGCTCTGGGCTAAGAAATGAAGAACCAAGATTCAAGGACTAGCTGAAGATAACACTTTGCCAAAGAATGCTAACACACTGACACAAAAAGAACATAAAGTAAGAACACAGGAAAATAACGAGCACCAAAAATGCTAACACACATATATAAATAGACATAAGGGAGGAACGCTGAAAGATAAGGGGAAAGAGAAAGGCAGGAGCCCAGAAACTCTTGCCAAATATATGTTGGAGTCAGCAGAATTAAGGAAAGTTCAAAAGTTAACCTGAGGAAGAGGAGCAAAATGATGACCCCTGAGACTGAAGTAACAGGAACTACTGNAACCCATACAAGGATTATAGGAACATGGGTATCACTCCCCACACTTTCCCGTGGGCAATGAGTTTAATGCTCCCTCTGCTGTGGGCACAGTTATGGCACCAGGGGCCACAGCAGACCCCAAGTGATTTTCAGACTGTGCCTGACTGAAATAAATACGTCACTGCTAAAAGGATAAAACTTGTCTCTGAGCAGTTCCAATGCGCCTTTTGGAGCATAAATTTGGCATCAATAGGAAGATGAAAATCTGAATGAATTTAATTCTCCATTTAGAGTAAACAAGGCCAAGGTTCCCCTTCCATTGGCAGTTTGTGTAGTACATTCTATTCTTCAAGTTGCTTGGGTCTGGTTTGGTTTGCTTTGGTTTTGTTTGGTTGGGTTTTTTTAAATGGAGAATGGAGAAAATTATTGACAGAAACCTGTTACAGCGCAATACTCCACTGTCTTTCTTACAATGTGATCTCTGGGGTAGAGAATGACAGTTCTAGAAAAGATTAATGTAGAGGCAGTGTAAAGGGAAATGGATGAGGCTCTGAGCAAGCAGCAAGTCTTGGTGAATGATTTCCAGTATCAATCACTGTGGTGGTATGCTCTAAAGACTCATGTGCTTGTAATCATTAAATGCTCTGCCCTTTTTCCAATAGACAACACGTTTTCCAGTTATGTTTCTAACCTTAGTTTCAGGCATCTGCTGACAAAATTGCTTTTTGTTATTACTTAGCAACATGGCTGCTCCTTTAGCTCCTGTGGTGGAGGTCTGGAATGTGATGCTGCAAGCCCAAGGATCCAAATCGGAGCACATTGTAACTTTACAGAATATAGGTAATAGGGTCAGGGAATGGCAAAATGGTTGTGGAGAGAACAATCACCATTTTCTTTTCCACATCTTCCAGCTTTTCAGCTTGACATCTACAGAGCTTAGACATGCTAGAGGAAGACAGGGCTTGGATAACTCAGATTTTCCCTACGAAGTGACTAGAATAAAACCCCTTCTATGCAAAAAATAGTTTTCAGCTGAGACAGCAGCTCAATGCTGGCTGGATTAGAGAATTAGGAGATTATATAAATGGAGAAGAAATGGAGATTGGTGAGCAATCAGCATAAAAATCTGTTCTTTAAAGAGCTGGAAGGAGCTTTCTGTAAGTGCTTGTATAGCTTCATTCAGCAAAGATTAATAAAGTATTGGAATTTTACAGGAATGTCTTTACATTTTAATGAGATATTTCCCTTGGTTATCTACAGGCTGAGTCCACCTTCTTTGCCATGTTTTTCTGCCAGTGTCTGTGGAAACATCAGGGTAGAGTTAGTAGCAAAGTATGTGGAACCCAAAAGTCGAATCTTTTTTATTGATAAGGCACACAGCCTCATCCTTTGGAGGACTACAGAGGTTCCACTGCTAACCTCATCTAACCTTTGAGGTGGGAGATTTCAATGTTAAATATGATACCTAGCCTGGAAAAGGTTGAGCTAAAACTACTAAAGTAGCGTAAGTGAGCCCATTGTCTCTTTGTAAAATAACATGTGAGCCCCCCAAACTGACTGTTAGTGAAAGTGGAGACTTGGACTTAAAGACATCCAATGCAAAGAGCTCCTGCAGAAAGGGATTATGACTGATAGTCAGAAGGGCTAAAGGAAATGAACCCAAGCAATATTGGTTGAGCCACAGTAAGCCCATCAGCATGTATTTTAATTAGATACTGAGTGCAAGAAGCATTACTCTGTAAAATTTCATACCCAAAGCTATCAAGTTTGAAACTGTTGTAGCTGATCACTGCAATATTAGGAGTGAAATAACATGGATGACTACAAGTTCCTACAGCTCTCCTGCCTGTAAAAGCTCTTGCATAAAAATAAAGCAATACACAAAGCTTTGATTGATATTCTGGGAGACAGCTGTTCGTCATAGAGAAGTATTGCCAAAGGTGGCACTAATTAATTGCTGTGAACAAGATGAATGTTAGAAATTAAATGTTCTCATGCATATAAATGATGCTTTTCAGTAAGGATTTAAGTGAGTTGGACCATATCTTCAACCACTGTAAACTGTCACAATACTGTGGCAATGAAGAACAGCTAAGTATATGGCGAGCAATAAAACCTGCAGGGTAATTTCATCTCTTATGAAGGATTGGATTGGATTCATCTCATCTTCCTTATATACAAAGCAGCTGCTTCCATCTGAACTCTACTCTCAGCTCCTTTCATAGTCAAGGGAAGAAACAAGCAGAATGGGTTATGAGTCTGCAGACTGACTGCAGACACTGAGTTTAGGGTGCTTGAAAGCAAAGCTGGACTTTCCTGACTGTATTGATTAGGTGTCCACTGACTATGAAGAAAGAGAGGAGAAACCAGATCGTCTGTAGGTACATTATTATTGGGGCGGTTGATGGACGAGAAGCTGCACATCAGCAAACAGTGCGCGCTGGCAGCCCAGAAGGCCAATGGCATCCTGGGCTGCATCAAAAGAAGCGTGGCCAGCGGATGGAGAGAGGTGATTCTGCCACTGCACTCTGCTCTGCTGACACCTCCTCTGGAATACTGGGTCCAGTTCTGGAGCCCTCAATACAGAAAGGACATGGAGCTGATGGAGCAGGTGCAGAGGAGGCCACGAGAATGATCAGGGGCTGGAACACCTCTGCTATGAGGACAGGCTGAGGGAGCTGGGATTGTTCAGCCTGGAGAAGAGAAGGTTCAGGGGGATCTACTAGTGACTTTCCAGTATCTAAAGGGAACTTACAAGAAGGCTGGAGAGGGCTTGTTTACAAAGGCCTGGAGTGAAAGCGACAATGGTTTTAAATTGGAGAAGAGTAGATTTAGACTTGATATTAGGAAAAAGTTCCTCACCACGAGGGTGGTGGAATACTGGAACAGGTTACCCAAGGGAGGTGGTTGAGTTCCCATCCCTGGAGGCATTCAAGGTGAGGCTTGCCAGGGCTCTGGGCAACCTGATCTAGATGGGGATGTCCCTGCCCACTGCAGGGGGGTTGGACTAGATGACTTCCAGAGGTCCCTTCCAACCCAAATGATTCTATTATTCTATGATTATCAATAATGGCTTTTATTCAGCCTAGTCCTATCTATGATGGCAGTTTGTCAAGCCAGAAAATTTCCTAGCAACTAATACCTCATTTCCTATTTTCTTTTTGTAAAAGTTCCGTGTCCTATATTGCACATCATGAATGTCTTATGCAGGGACTGAAATAATGACAGCAACTTCTGCTTAATATGCAGTCTGTCTGCTTGCATTTGTATCTATTTATCAGCATAATTTCTAGACCTATTTTTTTACCAAATGGAGTATTGTATTACTGCTGACTCTAGTAACTAGCAAAACTGAGATGGCTGAAAGACAAGAAGTAAAAGGAAAAAACAATATTATTTCAAGTCCCTTATTTCTCTTCCCTAACAGAAGATAAGTCATTTGTTTGACTATCAGTTTCTTGGCTGTAAGATTTTTTCAAGCAATTTATGTATTAATGCAAATGCTTATAAATATCTATCAATGCTTCTCAATATCTAAAGAGCAGGTGTCAAAGGGATGGGGCAAGACTCTTTACAGTGGTGCCCAGTGACAGGATAAGGGGCAATGAGCACAAATTAGAAGCCAGGAGGTTCCATCTGAACATAAGGGAAAACTACTTTGCTGTGAGGGTGCCAAAGCACTGTCCCTGGCTGCCCAGAGAGGTTGTGGACTCCAGAGAAGGCTCTGGAGAGATTCCAAACCCACCTGGATGTGATCCTGGGCAAGCTGCTCTGGGTGACGCTACTTTAGCAGGGGGATTGGACTGGATGATCTCCAAAGGTCCCTTCCAACCCTCACCATGGTGGGATTCTGTAAAATATTGCAAAAAATAAATACAGTCCGTTCAGTAACTTCAGGATAAGTTTTATAACTACATGTCCAGTTTGAGTGTCCTAACTCACAGGGATACCTAATTCTAATTGATTTTGCACAAATGACTCACTGAAGTAAGGCTGGTTCTTGCATACAAATGCATGTGCTTACATGCCCAATATGACTTCAAGTGGCTAACTTTAGGAACTCAGAAAGGAAAAATGCAGCAAGCACAATCCAAAATAGAAGGCAGTTATTCCTGGAAAAAGAGTGGTGCTTTTCTTCAGGGATGACATAGCATTATTAGACTAGAGATGAAAAGAAATTATATTGACGGCTGAATTCTAGGCAAATGAATGCAGAAAATCCCCATTTTATGCATTGTTTCACTCTCTAAGCCTGTTTTTCCCATGTGTACCTCCAGTATTACTTCACTGAAATTCACATGACTATGAAGTGTAAAATGGAGTATTACTGGTGTGACAAATGACTATTTGTAGAACTGCTTCTGATTCATGTGCCTGCCAACTGCTGAGTCATGTTTTAGAACCTCCTTCACTAAAGCTGACAGTGTCAGGCAACTATGTGAAGAAATACAATGAAAATTTTTTGCTTGTTTAGTTGTTTGCTGGCTGTGAGCTCCTAGAGAGCTTTCAAACATTTCTTGGGGAAGAAGTGATATTTCAACACAGAAGCTAAATGAGCGATGTTGTCGGATGTTGGTCAAAAAATAAAATAAACATTTCATTGGCAGAAAGTTTTTCCAAGGAAACTCCTGACATGTAGAATATGATGCTGTGATAAAACCCCCACCAAGGAAATCCTAAAGTGACTTGGCAGTTCTAGGACCAGAAATTGCTGACAACCAAGCCACTAAAATTGAGCTCAAAAAATTCAGAGCAGCCTACTCAAGGGAGGGATCCTCTCAAGACTTCATCTGGTAAAACTGGACATCAGTGAGGAAGCTTCCAAAGGTAATGATGACACGCTTCAGAAATGACAAACTGAAATGTAGGGAAATCAGTGAAGAACTAATTGAATCACCATGTTTGGGCTGCAGTCACCTTCCCTGTGGAGGTGACTACACTTAATCCACAGAAAACAGAGGCTGAGCACCTTAACTTGTCTATTTCCCTGAGACTTGTGATGCGCTGGGAATGTGCAAACTGTGGGAACATGGTGCAGTTGACCTGCAGTGCAGGATTTAGTACAAATATTAAGATATGCTGTATTTAGGTATTTCCATGTGAGATAGGTGTCTCACACTAGTTGGAGGAGATCTACTCCATACAGCAGTGAAACAGAGACTGAGCCCCAAAGAGATCTCTCTATTAGATGGAAAAGTACTTCTTAGATTTTATTAGGTTCACTAGATCTTCACTGACTATGATATAAGCTCAACATTAAAATATGGAGATACCTGTCTTTATTTTTCTCAGTTTATGAGAGAAATTCTTTCTTAGTAACCCATATAAACTGCAGGACTTGACTAAGTGTCTGAACCTGTGGTGGGTAGACCTTGTCCGTGTGCCAGGTACTCACCAAGTTTCTCTATCACATCCTCCCCACACACCTCCACAGCATGACAAGAAGGGGGAGAGAATGAGATGAAAGCAGCCTGTGGGTTTCAGTAAAGGCAATTTAATAAGCAAACAAAGAGAAACAAGGCTGTGCACGTGAAGCGCAACAAAGCAAACCTAAGCTTTAGTCTCTACTTCCCATAACAGGCGATGTCTGGCCTCTCCCAGGAAGCAGGGCTCCGAAACACGTAACGACTACTCAGGGGACAGATGTCTTCCTTCCACCAGATGCCCCCCTTTTTCCCCTTTTATTACTGAGCTGATGTCATATGGTATGGAATAGCCCTTTGGTCAGTTTGGGACAGCTATCCCGGTTGTGTCCCCTCCCAAGATCTTGTCCACCCCATCTCCTTGGGGCTGTGCCAGCCCTGCTTAGCTGCAGTCATAACTCATGTGTTATCTTCAACACAAGGCACAGTGCTGTGAGGACTGCTATGGGGAACATTAACTCCATCTCAGTCAAACCCAATACAGAGCCTTAGTTCAGAATAAAAGGTGTTACAGTATGAAAGGTGTCATTGAAAGTTTGAGATGAAGAAGTTGAGTGAAACATTTGTCTTCCGGAAAACAAAAATCTAGGCAGACTAACTGAATCAGAAAGATCCAAAGGGAAAGGATCTACAGATCCATATGCCCTGATTTGGCAGTTTTGCTATCCCCCAGACAGAAGAGCATCTGGCAGGGCCCTGCAGCCACCAGAACAATTCATCAAGCCCATATGGGCTTGGTGCTAGCTTAGGTTTCTGGGGCACTAGGGAAGTGATGAGGTGATTGCATTGCCTTGGCAACAGGATGTGAAAAACCCTAAGACATTGTCACAGAAAAAAGCCTTGTGTTATTCCATGAGAATACTATGTCCACATGGGTTCCAAGGTAAACAAAGCCAGAAAATCTATTTCATGCCTAAAGAGTGGCTCTTCCACCTCATTTTTCCTCTTCTCTCCCCAGTCTTAAAGTTTATGCTACATCCTAGAGACTCACTAATAGGAAATTTGCGGATGACACCAAGCTGGGAGGCAGTGTCCATCTCTTGGAAGAAAGGAAGGCTCTGCAGAGGGACCTGGACAGGCTAGGCGAATGGGCAATGACCAACGGTATGAAATTCAACCAGGCCAAGTGCAGAGTCTTACACTTTGGCCACAACAACCCCATGCAGCGGTACAGGCTGGGAGATGAGTGGCTGCAGAGTGGCTCAGCGGAGAGGGACCTGGGAGTACTGGTTGATAGCCGGCTGAACATGAGCCAGCAGTGTGCTCAGGCAGCACGGAAGGCCAATGGCATCTTGGCCTGTATTAAGAATAGTGTGACCAGCAGGACTAGGGATGTGATCCTCCCCCTGTACTCTGCACTGGTGAGGCCTCACCTTGAGTACTGTGTCCAGTTCTGGGCCCCTCACTTCAAGAAGGATGTTGAGGTGCTGGAGAGGGTCCAGAGGAGAGCAACAAGACTGGTGAAGGGGCTGGAGGGGAAGCCATATGAGGAAAGGCTGAGGGAACTGGGACTGTTCAGCCTGAAGAAGAGGAGACTCAGAGGTGACCTTATAGCCCTCTACAACTACCTGAAGGGAAGTTGTAGTCAGGTAGGGGTTGGGCTCTTCTCCATGGCAGCTAGTGACAGGACAAGAGGCCATGGCTTGAAGCTGCAGCAGGGGAGGGTTAGACTGGACATTAGGAAGCACTTCCTTACACAGAGGGTGATTGGGCTCTGGAATAGGCTGCCCAGGGAGGTGGTGGAGTCACCGTCCCTGGAGGTGTTTAAGAAAAGATTGGATGTGGCACTGAGTGGCATGGTTTAGATGTTGGGTGTATAGGGTCATAGGCTGGACTTGATGATCTTGGGGGTCTTTTCCAGTCTTAGTGATTCTGTGATTCTGAACCATTTCAAGCAATGGAACTTTATTTGAATATCTCCATTTTGTCCTCCACCCTACTTACATTCGTTATTGAAGTGTAATCGCAAGAAGTATTAGCTTACTGAAGAGGAAGAGACTGTGCCTTTTCTTTGTCAGAGTGAATTCTGTTATCCTGAGCTATGCTTGTTACCAACCCTGCCCACCATTATTTCAGAAAACCATTACATTCGTTATTAATAACAACCCTCCAGCTAACTTTCCAACCTTGCAGGCATTATTCTGCTTTCAAATGTCATCATGTGCTCTTTTCTCTATGGAATTTGCTCACTCTTCAACAAGCAGGGGGACTACTTCCATTCGCTTTCCTTGACCTTTTCTATATCTGGTATACCTAAATCAATTCACCTGCCTTTTTGAAACAGAGCTGAAACTGATGCAGTCAAAAGGGGACAGCATAGTTAAGTTATAGAATCATAGCAACACTTTCAGAGATTTGTAGCTGTTCTGAGTTGTCACATCTCTAGAAAGAGCTTAACTTTATTAACTTAGGGGATGAAACATCTGATACACACTTAAGACCGAATCCACTCAGATCCTACACAAAAGACCTAAAAACTATCTGAGGTCCCAAATAGGGATTCAGTCTGTCCACCTTCCCCAAAAGCCTGCATCATTTGATTGCTGTCAATAGGAGTAAAACCTGCATTTTGCACTGAGTGTAAAGAGCACCTAGGTACAGGTTGAAACTGGGGTCAGAAGATGAACCCAGGCTCTTTGAGTGATTTGATTCACTGAAGGTCTATCAAAGAGTGCAAGCACCACTTGGCATCCAACCATGTCTGTGTTGCCACATACTCATCTCTTCCTGATCCCAGAGCTTTTTTGGTCCAGGCTTGACTTCAAGAGGAGACAGAGAGTATTTTCATTCAAGATGCTCATAGGACAGATGCAGCACCTGGAGCTCAGCCCAAATAAACTGACCTATTTCTTAGGACCCATGATGTCCCACTACAGAGATGAGCAGTACAATCATGTCATCCCTGGCATCACTCTGCTGGTAACACATCTATAGAAGAGGGCTCTGAATCTCACCTGGACGAATATATTTGAAATGTATTGTTTGTTCCCTTTACTCTAACTTAAAGATATCTCATGCCTCTAAGAGGTCACCCAATATTTCAGAGAGAGAAAACTTCCACTTGATTTAGTCCAATTCCACCCATTAGCTACTGAAGTCTTGTGTCATGTTTGTTGTTATTATTAAAAATATTTATCAAGTTACTTAGTTGTATTATAGAAATTCTTCAGGGTTCCAGACACGGCAAGAACCTTGCTGCATTAGATGTTACACCAAGAAGAGCTGGCATGCCCTTCCTCAAGTGAGGATCCTTTCTGTACAGTTTCTCCCCTGAGAGCAGTGCAGATATTTGAAGGTTAGCATTGAAAATATGTCTAAATCCTTTCAGAAGCTTTACAAAGAAAACAAAACAAAACAAAAACAAAAACAAAACCAAACCACCACCAAACAAGTGGAGTCATCCTTGTATGGGCATGGTTGCAAGCAATATCTGAAAGTCATTTGAGCAAGAGCTGAACAATTGGATCCATGCCATATTCCCATATGGAGACTTGCTCCATTTGACCAATCAGAGTTGTCATGNTACACACTTAAGACCGAATCCACTCAGATCCTACACAAAAGACCTAAAAACTATCTGAGGTCCCAAATAGGGATTCAGTCTGTCCACCTTCCCCAAAAGCCTGCATCATTTGATTGCTGTCAATAGGAGTAAAACCTGCATTTTGCACTGAGTGTAAAGAGCACCTAGGTACAGGTTGAAACTGGGGTCAGAAGATGAACCCAGGCTCTTTGAGTGATTTGATTCACTGAAGGTCTATCAAAGAGTGCAAGCACCACTTGGCATCCAACCATGTCTGTGTTGCCACATACTCATCTCTTCCTGATCCCAGAGCTTTTTTGGTCCAGGCTTGACTTCAAGAGGAGACAGAGAGTATTTTCATTCAAGATGCTCATAGGACAGATGCAGCACCTGGAGCTCAGCCCAAATAAACTGACCTATTTCTTAGGACCCATGATGTCCCACTACAGAGATGAGCAGTACAATCATGTCATCCCTGGCATCACTCTGCTGGTAACACATCTATAGAAGAGGGCTCTGAATCTCACCTGGACGAATATATTTGAAATGTATTGTTTGTTCCCTTTACTCTAACTTAAAGATATCTCATGCCTCTAAGAGGTCACCCAATATTTCAGAGAGAGAAAACTTCCACTTGATTTAGTCCAATTCCACCCATTAGCTACTGAAGTCTTGTGTCATGTTTGTTGTTATTATTAAAAATATTTATCAAGTTACTTAGTTGTATTATAGAAATTCTTCAGGGTTCCAGACACGGCAAGAACCTTGCTGCATTAGATGTTACACCAAGAAGAGCTGGCATGCCCTTCCTCAAGTGAGGATCCTTTCTGTACAGTTTCTCCCCTGAGAGCAGTGCAGATATTTGAAGGTTAGCATTGAAAATATGTCTAAATCCTTTCAGAAGCTTTACAAAGAAAACAAAACAAAACAAAAACAAAAACAAAACCAAACCACCACCAAACAAGTGGAGTCATCCTTGTATGGGCATGGTTGCAAGCAATATCTGAAAGTCATTTGAGCAAGAGCTGAACAATTGGATCCATGCCATATTCCCATATGGAGACTTGCTCCATTTGACCAATCAGAGTTGTCATGTTCTTCTGCATTCCTGAATCTCTGCGTATTGATCTCATGAGTCTTAGTCTGTTTCCCAAAAGAACAATCTTGTGTTGATATGTAACATCTACACGCACAAGTGTGTGTGTATATATCTCTGTCTGTGTATGTCCCTCTGTCTCCCTTTTAACTCTTTTACCAATTTCACCCATAAAGCCAGACAATCTGATGAATGATCCTACAAGTTTTATAAGAGGAGATAACTGGGAGAAGAGTCCCCAGGCACACCATGACTGAAGGAAAAGCCGCAACATGAGGTCAGCCCTTAAGAACACAGGGGGATCTAAAGGGGAGTGATCTTATAAGCAGCCTAGTCAATGAAAAGCTTTGCTATCTGTTGTAAAGGGGAAAAGCCCTGGAAATATGAGGTAGGAAATTATTTGTTTAATCCTTAGATAGTCACAATTTGGGGTTGTTTTGTTTCAATACAGCATTTAATATTGTAAGGCTCTGCTTCTGGACAGCACAATAAACACAGATAAATTGTAACAGAAAGCCATGGAGCAACATCTAGGAAAACCTTTCTGGTTTCTAGGCAGTTGACTTATGTCTGTGCAAATGCAGCTTTAGGCTTCCCTTACTGGTTCTCTTGAGTTCACATAATCCTGTTGCTTGTGAGTTTGCAGTCCTGGAGGTGGATATTTGAATGCAATAAAAAATTGTGCTGGATTTATTCCTTCTTTTACGTGTTCATGAAAGCATTGGTATTAATTGGAAGCATGCAACTTTGGGTTACGGTTTTGTTTTCTCTTAGTAATGAAAGGAAACAAATATTGGTGTGCAACTGACAGGGGAGGAAAAACTGAGCAAGTTTAAATATTTATATGCATTCAACCCATTGAATAACCAGGGGAAAAGAGAAAATAATACTGCTTTGTTGAAACTTTTGCTGGTACTGTTGGTAAGTTGGAGGGGCGGGATGTCATCCAGAAGGAGCTGGACAAGCTAGAGAGGTGGGCCCAAGTGAACCTCATGAGCTTCAACAAGACCAAGTGCAGGATCCTACACCTGGGTAGAAACAATCTCCACTATCAATACAGGCTGGGGGATGAGAAGATAGAGAGCAGCCCTGCAGAAAAGGCCTTGGGGTGCTGGTGGCTGAGAAGCTGGCCATGAGCAAACAGTGCACGCTGGCAGCCCAGAAGGCCAATGGCATCCTGGGCTGCAGCAAGAGAAGCGTGGCCAGCACATCCAGAGAGGTGATTCTGCCACTTTGCTCTGCTGAGACCTCCTCTGGAATACTGTGTCCAGTTCTGGAGCCCTCAAGACAGAAAGGACATGGACCTGATGGAGCAGGTCCAGAGGAAGGCCACGAGAATGATCAGGGTGCTAGAACACCTCTCCTACAATAACAGGATGGGATTGTTCAGCCTGGAGAAGAGAAGGCTTCTGGGAAAGTGACTTTCCAGTACCTAAAGGGAACTTACAAGAAGGCTGGAGAAGACCTATTTACAAAGGCCTATAGAGAAAGGGGCAATGGTCTTAAATTGGAGAAGAGTAGATTTAGAGTGGATATTAGGAAAAAGTTCCTTACCATGAGGGTGGAACACTGAAACAGGTTACCCAGGGAGGTGACTGAGGCCCCATCCCTGGAGGCATTCAAGGTGAGGCTTGCCAGGGCTCTGGGCAAGCTGATCTAGATGGGGATGTCCCTGCTCACTGCAGGGGGGTTGGACTAGATGACTTCCAGAGGTCCCTTCCAACCCAGATGATTCTGTGAGAATTTCATATCCTGTAGTGTACCAACTCCTTGCTGTGATATGGATGTTGTGTTAAGTGGGATTCCTGCATGGGATTAGGGAGGTTAGCCTTCTGACAGGTGTTTTAGAGAGAGTGAGAAGCAGTTGTTCGATGCCTTTCTAAGCAGATGGCAAAAATCAAAATAATTCATCAAGGCTCCAAAGAAAGGTGTCCAGGCATTTCTGCTTCTAAGTAAGGCTTGCTAAGCTTTTGCAAACCCTGAGAATTTGTTGGAACTCTTTCCTTTGTACCACATGATATTTCTGAAAATTGATTATGTTTTTTTAAAGACTAGCAAGGGTGGTGGAAAGACAGTGTGTCAGGGAGAACAAGACACCACCTTCTTGAGAGGAAACTATTGGCAACTGGTGACTGGGGCAGGCTTTGCCCGTCAGAGGTGGTGGTCAGACCCTCCACCACTCCTTACGGAAATCCCAGCTGGGCTGGTAAGCAGCAGGTCATGTCTGCTCCTACTCCAGGCTTTTGTGCCTCAGGGCATGGCTGAGCTTTTGGGGACAGTCCCAGCTGCAGCTGTGGGCAGGTACTGACTGTGAGTCACAGCACAGCTGGCTGTCCTCTGGGCAGAGGAATAGAGCAGAGGAGAAAAAGAACAAAAGTAAAATTCTTGTTAAGCTCACTGCTGACACTAGGAAGTTCAGGGCTTGGCTCACAGTCTAACAATACCATAAACACATCCAGTGTATGGAAAGGCCTAGCTGGATGCAGAAGGCAAGGGAGTACTTAGTCCCTGTCAAGCCCAGGAACTTATGGGCACCACAGGTTTGGGCATGCAAATCTCTTACCACCAGCAGCCACTCAAGGGCAATAGAGCAGAGGGCAATAAGCCCCCTGGGCAAGTATGTCAGAGTGCATATGGCATGAAGATATGGGATGACCTTCTTTTGCCTTTGCTTGCATAAAGGTCCAGTCTGACAAGTATCTGTATTTGAGGAGACCAGGGCAAACACCTTCTGCTTCAGAAACCAAGTGCACAACGAATAGCCACACAGGCTGCTTTTGGGGTGCCTGGCTAGGAGGGTATACATTCCCATATGACTCATGCTGCTGAGGAGTCTTCCAAGGCATGGTGCTGGGGAAGAAGGGGCTTTCTATCACAGCTAGGGAATAGCAGTGGGGGTGCCCTACAGGTTTGGAGACTTTGGGGAAAGTGTGCTGATGAATTTGGTGATCAGCAAGCTGGAACTCTTTTCACAGTATCACAGTATGTCAGGGGTTGGAAGAGACCTAGAAAGATCATCTAGTCCAACACCCCTGCCAGAGCAGGATCACCTAGACAAGGTCACACAGGAATGCATCCAGGCAGCTCTGCAATGGCTCCAGAGAGGGAGACTCCAGAGCCTCCTGGGCAGCCTGTTCCAGTGCTCCGTCACCCTTACTGTAAAGAAGTTTCTCCTCATGTTAATACTAAACCTCCTGTGGTCCAGCTTGCTCCCATTCCCTCTTGTCATAACACTGGATGCCATTGAGAAGAGCCTGGCTCCCTCCTCCTGACACTCACCCTTAACATATTTATAAGCATTCATGAGGTCCCCTCTCAGTCTCCTCTTCTCAAGGCTGAAGAGACTTAGCTCTCTCAGCCTGTTCTCATAGGGAAGATGCTCCACTCCTTTCAGGATCTTGGTGGCCCTGTGCTGGACTCTCTCCAGCAGCTCCCTATCCTTCTTGAGCTGGGGGGCCCAGAACTGGACACAGTATTCCAGGTGGGGCCTAACCAGGGCAGAGTAGAGGGGGAGAATAGCCTCTCTGGATCTGCTGGCCACGCTCCTCTTAATACATCCCAGGATGCCATTGGCCCTCTTGGCCGCAAGGGCACATTGCTGGCTCGTGGGCATCCTCCTAGCCACCAGCATTCCTAGATCTTTTTCCCGAGGGCTGTTCTCCAACAGATCAGTTCCCAGTCTGTACTGATACATGGGGTTGTTCTTTCCCACATGCAGTACTTTACACTCACCCTTGTTAAATTGCATTAAGTTTCTCCCTGCCCATCTCTCTAG
>VWZO01002408.1:1677-18660 GCA_013396975.1 Bucco capensis | reverse complement strand
CTGTGGAGTCTCCTTCTGTGGAGATATTCCAGAGCTCCCTGGATTCATTGCTGTGTGAGCTGGTCTAGGTGTTCCTGCTCTGGCAGGGGGGTTGGACTAGATGATCTTTCTAGGTCCCTTCCAACCCCTAACATTCTATGATTATAATATTCTACTAGCAGTTCCTCAGAGGGCTGATGCTGAGATCAGGGCTGTGTTTTCGTTCACAATATGAACAGTGTTCACATGAGACAGAAAGCATTAGTCATCAGCTGCTCAGCAAGACTTTATGGAAAAGATGGACCAGATCTGAAGTGGTGTATTGACAAGATGGAAAGTGATGAATGACACCGGTTGCAATAAGGCAATTTATAGCTATTCTTCAGGAAATACTTTTTTTCACTATGAGGGTGGTCAAACAGTGGAAGAAAGTCCTAGAGAGGTTGTGGAATCTCCATGCTTGAAAAAACTTTGAAACTTGGCAGGACTTGACCCTGAAGAACCTAATAAAATTGTGAAGTTGAATCTAACTGTGTTAGCTGAACGTTAGTCAGGCAGTAGAAACAGCAATCATACAAAACTTCCTCCCAACCAAAATGACTCTAGAAGTATATGGAGGCATTTCCACTGCGCTTCCTTTCACAGTTATGGACAGAGTTCTCCTTTTGTGTTCCCAGAAATATACTTTATCCTGAAATTCATGTTATCTTTTACTGAGAATTGTTTCCTACTGTCATTCTGCTTCAGTGTTATTTCATAACTTCAGGTGTGCTGAACTTTACCAGTTACTTGATGAAAGCTCCATAGCAGCAGTACTATGTGGTAAAGGGCATAAGGCAGTACTCCTTCTGAGCTCTGTGAAAATATTTCTTCGCGTTAATATAATTCTGAAACTTAAACCCAGTTGTTCCCTTAAAATAAAAGTGGTACAGAGGAGAAGCTATGTTTTGAAGAGGTTTTTGAGAGTTAACTCAGCACCAGGATGGATATTTCTCTGTAGCAGGATGCTAGTGGAGAGTTGCCTCAACAGTGAGTTTATTTTAGGAATATGAGATTCAACATTCATGTCCAGAATTGTTAGATTTGGTGACTTAAGATTGTATTCTCACATCCATTATATTTTTCTTTAAAAACTTACAGTTTAGCAGTTTGTGTGTTGGGCATGATACTTGGAGAAAGCAAAAAAAAAAAAAGGAGGAAATAGTGGTGCTTTCACGTTGGTGTTTTTCCTTGCAATTTTACATCTGAAAAATAGTTGTCTATTTTCATTAGCTAAATTGATTTATTTAAACAAATATATTTTTTTTCCTTTCAGAGATGTGAAGCCTGATAATATGCTGCTAGATAAAGCTGGTCATTTAAAACTAGCAGATTTTGGTACTTGTATGAAGATGAACAAGGTAAATGTTTTTAATTTTGCTTTTGTTTGTGAAAGGAAAACATACTTAAAAGTGAAAAGAAAATACACTGAAAACTTTAGCTAAATGAGTCTAAAGTTCCACTGTATTCCCATAGTATTCTTTATGCATCCTATTCAGTGACAATTTAGAATGCAGAAGTGATTCTTCAAGTAGAGATTGTATCAACTTCTATACTGTTTCCTAGAGACTCTTTTTGAAGTCAAGTCCTGGATTGTCTCTAGATCCTTTAGATTATTTAAGTGCTTCGTTATCCAGAGTTAATGTGGAGAAGTAAGACTATTTTCACATAGTGTCAGTAATAAAAGATTAAAAACTGATGTACAAGTTGCTGAATCTGAATTGTACTTAATAGCCAAATGCTGATGTAAAGAGCAAATCTGAAGGAAGCAGGTTAAAGAATGTCATAGAATTGTTTGGTTTTTTTTTAAAATATATGCTGAGGTCACTACAAAAATATATTTCACAACAGTATTTTACGTACTGTGAAGCACTGTTGTTCCCTACACAAAGCTCTTGATTTGTGTCACAGAATCATAGAATAGTTTGTGTTGGAAGGGACCTCTGGAGCTCATCTAGTCCAACCCCCCTGCAGTGGGCAGGGACATCCCCAACCAGATCAGGTTGCTTAGAGCCCTGTCAAGCCTCACCTGCAATGCCTCCAGGAATGGCAACTCAACCACCTCCCAGGGCAACCTGGTCCAGTGTTCCACCACCCTCATGGGGAAGAACTTCTTTTTAATATCCAGTCTAAATCTACTCTTCTCCAATTTAAAACCATTGCCCCTTGTCCTTTCACTCCAGACCTTTGCAAACAGGCCTTCTCCAGCCTTCTTGGAAGTTCCTTTTAGGTACTGGAAGGTCACTAGTAGGTCCCCCCGAAGCCTTCTCTTCTCCAGGCTGAACAATCCCAGCTCCCTCAGCCTGTCCTCATAGCAGAGATGTTCCAGCCCCTGATCATTCTCATTGCCTCCTCTGGACCTGCTCCATCAGCTCCATGTCCTTTCTGTATTGAGGGCTCCAGAGCTGGACCCAGTATTGCAGAGGAGGTGTGAGCAGAGCAGAGTGCAGTGGCAGAATCACCTCTCTGGAGCTGCTGGGCACGCTTCTCTTGCTGCAGCCCAGGATGCCATTGTGCTTCTGGGCTGCCAGCGTGCACTGTTTGCTCATGGCCAACTTCTCATCCACCAGCACCCTAAGTCCTTTTCTGCAGGGCTGCTCTCTATCTTCTCATCCCCCAGCCTGGATTGATAGTGGGGATTGTTCTGACCCAGGTGCAGGACCCTGCACTTGGTCTTGTTGAAGCTCCTGAGGTTCCCCTGGGCCCACCTCTCCAGCTTGTGCAGGTCCTTCTGGATGACATCCCACCCCTCCAACTTATCACCAGCACCCCATAGCTTGGTGTCATCTGCACACTTGCTGCTGGTGCACTCAATGCTGCTGTCCATATTGTTTATACAAATATTCAACAGTGCAGGCCCCAGTAGAGAGCCCTGAGGGACACCACTTGGCACTGATCTCCAGCTGCACTTGGAGCCATTGACCACTACCTTCCAGATGTGACCAGCCATTCTGGATGCCAGCTCTGGTGTGACTGAACTCTGTTCTGCTAGCCCTTTCTTACAGGTGTGAGGAACAGCAGATGATGTTCTCACCTGTTCCCTGTTTTGAAGTCTACCTACTTAGAGTTTCAAGGCCCTGTCTACTTTTAGTCTTCCTGGCATTAAGGATTTTGCATTGGAGGTGAAAAACTTGTACTTTAGCTGATGTTGACCCATTTATGGTAAAAGAGGAGCTTTCTGTGTTTATGGTACATCCTGTCAGTGTATGACACATTTATACTGGCACAAGCAGGAAAGGCTATGCAGTGTTTACAGGGCCTAGTCACTATTCTTGTTACTGCTTGTTATTCACCGAGGCTTTTAAAGTAACTTTTATTGTATTTCACAAATCTGGTGCTTTGTTCTGGATTTAGTAGCTCAGGATTCAAAAATGTTCAAATCCATTCACAAAAGAGCACTTGGTGACAGAAGTTGATGTTGCTTAGGCTGCATAAACACTTGGAAATGGCTTGCAATTTTGGATCTTACATTTGGGCCTGGCTGTTTTCCTGCTCTCTGTAGGAAGGCATGGTACGATGTGACACGGCTGTGGGGACACCGGACTATATCTCTCCGGAGGTGTTGAAGTCTCAGGGGGGTGATGGTTACTACGGGCGAGAATGTGACTGGTGGTCAGTTGGAGTCTTTCTGTATGAAATGCTTGTAGGTGAGTAGTAGGTGAATCAGAATTGACTGCACTACTTAACTAGACTCCATGTTAACATCACTGTTGCTTTTAACTGTATAATTTACTACTCTTCTGAAATAAGCTGTGGTTTAATGATAATATTTAGTCTCTTGTTCACTTAGTTACTTCCATTTTTGCATATGTAGTTCAAATAAAAATCAATCTACAATACTTTTGATCTGCATTGTAATGTTTGCCTTGCTTTTTCAGGTGATACACCATTTTATGCAGATTCTTTGGTTGGAACATACAGTAAGATTATGAACCATAAGAACTCCCTTACTTTCCCTGATGACAATGAGATTTCTAAAGAGGCAAAAAACCTTATTTGTGCTTTTTTGACTGATAGGTAAGATTTAAGCTTTACTCAAAATGGAAGTAAGCTTTTGTTAAAACAATTTCTTCTCATGTTGAAAAAACATTTTTTCTTTTCCAGGGGGTGGGGCGTGTGTGTTATGTGCTAAACTGCTCAACAGAAGTGAATATTTGGGAGAGGAGTCACCAATGATTGCTGCTGCTCCTGTAGTTATATCTATCTTCTAAATTTAGTTTGATTATAAAGTGTTACTCCTTAGTAACAGCTACTCTTATCTTGGTCTGTGTTGCCTAGTGTCAAGGGGCATGCTAAACAGATTCCTTTTGGATGAAGCTAAAGCAAAAGATGCATTTCAGGAGTGTCCCTAGCTCTTAACGGGCATTCAAGGTGGAGTCAGCCCAAAGGAAGTGCCTCTGAAATGTGGGCATTTGGTCTGTTTCACTTTGAGTACACTCCTGTTGTACCAGTGCTGCTTACTGATACAAGCTTTGCTGGAGAATTGGTGCTGCAAAGGAGGCAGACTGCTGCATTTTCTGGGCTGCACGAGATTCAAACAACTGCACGAACTCCAAGAAAATGTGGACTCTAGCTGCTGGTTGGCAGCTGCCTAGTCAGTCCATGATGGTGGAAATAGTAGCAGCAGGGCTTCTTAAGGATCAGACTTGAAACCAAACAATGTTCTGAAATCACAGGATCATAGAATTGTTTAGGTTGGAAAAGACCTTTAAGATCATCAAGTCCAACTGATAACTCAGCACTGCCAAGTCCAACGCTAAACCATGTCACTGAGCACCACACCTACATGTCTTTTAAATATCTCCGGGAATGGTGACTCCACCACTTGTAGCTGCTGTGCTCCTATAGATACCTTCATATGAAGATTGAGATATGTCTATTTCTTTCATTTGTTGGAGAGGTAATTTTTGGTCTTTGTTGTTAGATTATGCCTTAGAATGAGTCTTTTTCTTCAGAATAATTGATGTAATCTTCTACACTTAACCAAACCACTCTTTGACAGGGAAGTGAGGCTAGGACGCAATGGCGTAGAAGAAATTAAACGGCACCTGTTCTTCAAAAATGATCAGTGGGCTTGGGAGACTCTCAGAGACAGTAAGTATAGTGCTTTCCTCAGAGAGTGTGATCTGGTTTACTTGTGTATTATGTTAGCAGAAGGACTGACATATTTCTTTCTGAAGCGGAATTTAAAGTTTCATTTACTCTGTACCAAGGAAAGAGGTTTCTTAGACACCAAAGAGAAATTCCTCCCAAAAGTTCTTGATTGTGTCACTTGAGTAATACAACAATCATGATCATACTACTCTTCTGTTTTTCTAGCTGTAGCACCAGTTGTGCCTGACTTAAGTAGTGACATTGACACTAGTAATTTTGATGATCTGGAAGAAGACAAAGGAGAGGAGGAAACCTTTCCCATACCAAAAGCATTTGTGGGCAACCAACTCCCTTTTGTAGGGTTTACGTACTACAGCAACCATCGGTATGTATGCAGAGAGCAAGCTAGTGCTCTGTTCTTCTGCCAGCACTTTCTGACTCTAACCAACCAGTATTTACATACAAGCCTTTCCAAATCCTTAATGATTCAGAATCCTAAAAAATTATCCTCTTTTGACACTTTGAGAATGATAACCAGTACTGCTAGTCATCAGTACTTTAAATATAACACTGATTTTGTGAATGTCTTACTTGGCATCAAGAATATTACGTAGTGCTGCGAAAGCTAAGTAAGAAAAATCAACTGCTTGCCATTACTAGGCAGTTGCCTTCAGAGAACTGAATTTACATATGTGAAGTCATGAATCGGAGATTTGAATGGCACTTCTTTACTGTAAATTACTCCTCCTGAGCTGTATATGAATGCTCCATACTTTACATCAGTGTTCTAGCATGTGATAAATGAAACTCTGGCTTGCTAGAAATAAATTGTTTTCTACTTCCCTGTTAGCTGTTTCATAACTTTTTTTCCTCCAAAGTACTCATCCACTGCAGAGTGAGATTGTGATGCCTTAGTTTTCACTGTTGCTTAGAGGACTCCAAGTTCCATCAATTAAAATATTAATTCATACTGTCTAGTCATTCTTACTGTAGGCACTATGTATAGCTTTATCTACATTCCAAAATCTGGATAACATTCTTACTTTCGAAAAACTGCTGTTAATCATTACAGTGAGTTTCAGTCAGGCTTAAAATGGGCTAAAACTTCTAGTGTACCGTGTCAGGTAGAGACTATTAGATGTTAACAACATTTCTGGATAGGGAAGCCTTAAAGGAATAAATAGTCTGTTGTTTTGTCGTGGGATAGAAGAGGAACCATTTTTCCAAGCTTGTGGTGAAATTCTTTCTATCTCTGCAAAGAGTTTGATTTGTTGTGGCTTTCTGCATAGTAAGGCATAGAAGGACTTGTAAGCTTTGCATGCCAGTTTGGGAATTTCACCTGCTGTTCTGATTTTACTCTATAACGTAGAAAGTCATCATTTTTTCCTTGCAGAAAGATTATTTGAATAACGGCTCTTAAAATAAAACTTTTAAAATGTGGTTACAGGTATTTAGCTGTCTCTGCAGAAAATTCCAATGATAACAGAACAGCCTCCAGCGTGGATAAAAGTGTGGTATGTCTCACTGATTTTCAGCTTTGTTGGATCCTAGCAAAGAACCTATTGTATATATGGGAATAAACTGTTAAAGTTCTAAATGTATCAAATTTACTTTAGTGCCTGAAATATGGGAAATTAAGGCATAAATTATAACTGTTTATTATGAGTATTAATGGAAAAGTAGAATTTCAGTTCTTCATATAACATTGGTTTTCCTGAATTGGATAAATGAGCTGGAACTGCATACTCTGTGTGGAACTGGATTCACAGTTTTTATCTTTGGAAATATCAAAATGTCTGTGCAGTATTTTTAGGGTGCCTTAACAGTCCTGGGTGTATGCTGACTTCGTGGCAACCACGGAGTCTGGAGGTGAGTTTGACAGGGAGCTTGGGCTTTCCAGCAACCTGCCAGATTAACTCTGGAGCTGGACTTCCTGTGAATTGAGTGGGAGGTGGCAGATAATATACCAACCTTGGGTATTCTGCTCCTTCCCAAGGGTGCCCTACAAGCTGCTGGGAATTTGGGCACTAAGGATCTGCACTTATAGAGCAGTTCACATAGGAAGAAATGTGTAGGAGTTCTTCCATTTACTGCTTCCCAAGCTGCTCGGCAATAAGGTTTTCAGGCAGGAACACTGAGGTGTTGGAAACAAGGCCTACTTGGGTTCTGTGTGATTTCTGGTGTAAATGAACCTATTCTATTAGACTGGTTTGTTATTTTTTAAAAATTTCATTATTTCAGTTATTTGACAGAAAACACTGTCAAAACATTGATAATTAACTCTCAAGAGAAGTCTTTGGCTTTTGGCTGTGATTTATTTTGTTCTATTATGTTTTCCTTTTAGAGTAGAAAAGTAGATAGCAATGTATGTTCCCTTTTCTCTTAAACTTGTAATATAAAGGTTTTAGCGATACGTTATTATTTGTAAAGGGCAGGGGAACTATTTATTGGACTAACTGAATGTATTAAGCACTGAATTATTTATGTAAGCCGATGTGTTCCATAAACTTATTTTCTTCATAAGCATTTGGCTGCTGATATGGTAAAATTAAAAACAGAGCCAGACTTTCAAATATCTGCAAGTACTTAAAGCTGTGTGCTGGCCTGTGGTTGACTTTGAAGACATTTACTGAATGGACTTGGCATAATTAGTTGGGATACAGGCATCTGCATGTTTTTAAAGAACCCTCAAGAGACTTGTCCATGTCTTGTGATTGTAATGGTTTGGGGAGTTGATGTTCTGGGAGGATGTGAGCCATATAGAGAGTTTTAAATAATTAAGTCTTTACTACAAGATAGTTTTGTCCCACAGTTCTTTCTCAGTTGTTTTTTTCTTTCATTATATGCTGCAATGAAAATGGTAATGTTGACACATAGTTAGCAAATCAATTAGTTCTGGAAACTTCTGAACTGATCTTTCTGGTAGACAGTATGTGCTATACAGTAATGTTCACTGTTACCATCTGAAGTCTGCTGCTAGTTTCAAACCTTAGTGTGGTGCTAGCTGTAAAGATGATCTCTGACTAAATAGATGTTAAGAGCATGTTAAGAGCATTTTCTCTCCATTGCTAATAACTGACAGGCCTGGTTCTGCTTCCTGAACTTGAGCTTGAAGATGCATTGCAAAATACACATTGTAGTTCATGCTAGAGAAAGAAATTTTGAGATTAATTAAAATGCTTTCTTATGTCTTTGCAGTAATATCTTTAGTCTGATTCTGAAGATACTTAAAGCAAGGATTTAGCTTAGCTCCATGATTTTTGGTGGAACTATTCAAAACCCTAGAATTTTATGTGCATGCAAATGACAAAACTGTGTCATGTTAAATTTGTTTTTTGTAATGAACCGTTAAAATTTTTTTGGGGGGGTCTCATATTTTAAAAAGGTAAAAATGTAGGGTTTAGACAGGTTAATAAGCTGTGATACAGTATAAGCAGCACCGAATATACTGAAATATTTAAAAAATTTAAATTTAATGCATGTTCTTTCATGTACCAATGTATTTAAAGCTGGAAAATATGCAGAAGATGATCTATGAGTTGGAAGAACAACTACATAATGAAATGCAATTGAAAGATGAAATGGAGCAAAAGTGCAGGTGAGACTTTGAACTTCAGCTGCTTACATATTAAATACATCTAACACTTCAGTTCTGTATTCCTGCTTTAGGGGTTACTGGCATAACACTAAGAATGGTACTGTAGTTATCCAAGGGAGTTCCAGACATGTCTGTCATTTTGAAACAATATTGAAATGGTTTTCTTGAATATAGTGTGAAGAAAATGCTTTCTTTTCATTGGCATTCATGTAATATATAATCTTTCTGAACACTGGAATGTTTGAGTTTACCTCCTAGCTGTGAATTCAGATCTTTTATTGAAGCTCACAATTAGAGGAAGGTTTAGCAGCAGTTCATCAGGATTTTTTGATTTTAAGGATAACCTGTTTTGTACATACACTGTTTTTACATTTGCAGGTTAAGGGAGAAAATGTGGCACCTAAAGTTTTGGATATATAACCTGCGACAAAGTTGATAAATACTTAATATATTTTACAAAGTATTTTCAGTGATTGATTGTCTTCAATTTCAGGTTTATTACAAAACAGCATTAGCCAAAACATAGAAGTTCACTTCAGTTACAGTCCCAAATTATTTCACTAGAGAACCACTCATGTAAAATGTATACTTCTCAAATATTACTTAAATAAACTTGTTTTATTTTTAGATCTTCAAACATAAAGCTAGACAAGATAATGAAAGAACTGGATGAAGAGGTAACTTTTTTTCCTCACTGAAGCCTTCTTACTTGGGTTAAGAATGTGGCTGGTACTTTAATGTTTTAAGATATTTCTGCTGTGACTAAAAAAATTGTTCTGAGTTTAAATTTGAGGCCAAGCCATCACATTTCAATATGTAGCACTGGGAGATACATTTGTATTTGTTTGCATTTCCAAAACCCTTTTCATTATGCAAGTTACACTTAATTCTGCTCCTTCTGCTCAGTGTTTTCCTTAGAAAGTGCTCCTCACAGTTTCTCTGGAGTTTATCAAAATCAGTTACTTTATAAATTAACCTAAGATGATTTTCTATTGAGTCCTTATGTTGTCTCTTAATTTTACTAGTTACTCACATATAATCACATTAATGATGACTTGCCTAGTAATTCCATAAATTTGTCCTGTAGAAGTTAAAAAGCCATCTTTTCTGAAAATATCTTCAAGGAAGCTAGAAGCTCAGTCACTGGCTGCCATGCGCCATTTTGCAGACATACTGCCTTAGGGATCATTTGTGATCTCCATAGAAAATAACAATGCTTTTTATTTTAGGGAAATCAAAGAAAGAACTTGGAATCAGCAGTGTCTCAAATTGAGAAGGAAAAGATGATATTGCAACATAAGATAAGTGACTACCAAAGAAAAATTGAACAGGAGAATGAGAAAAGGCGGAATGTGGAGAATGAAGGTATGCTGTGGTGTCCAGACATGGACACTGGTCAGGGGAAGGATGCCTTCTGGGGAATAATGAACTGTCTTAGCATCTTAAGTGCTGTGCAACTTTAAAGGGATCTTTCCAAATAATGGACACAAATTTTCTATTTGAACACAATGTTTTGGCCTATTTCAAATTCTGTTCTCTGTTACTGTGTGTGTTTCTGTTTCTGCAAGCACAGAACATGACCTAGAAATGTAGGAAAGAAGCAGAAAATCAGTAAAAGACCTACTGATATATCAAGTTATATACTTATATATCAAGATATATCAAGTTATAAACTGAAAAGACCTACTGGTATATCAAGAATTTGTGTCAAAATAAAAAAAAGCCTAAAGATTTCTTTAATCTGTTGTATTAATCGTGTAATTTCTCTTTAGTGTGTACACTAAAAGATCAGATGGAAGACTTGAAAAAAATCAGTCAGCATTCACAACTTACAAATGAGAAGATTACACAGTTACAAAAACAAGTAAGTTGTTTCTGTTCTTTATCTTCATTATTTCTTACAGTTGTGAAGCAGTATTGAGCATTCAAATATAACAGAGCTTGTCCCAGTATTTTCTATATTTGAGAATCTTGTCTGTTTTATTTTAACAGCTAGAAGAAGTAAATGATTTACTGAGGATAGAGTCGGATACAGCAGCAAGACTGAGGAAGGGTAACACAGAAATGAGCAAGTCCTTAAGTCAGGTAGAATCGCTGCACAGAGAACTACAGGAAAGGTGCAGAGTTCTAGAAAGCACAAAACTGCAGGTGGAGAAAGATTATTACCAACTGCAAGCAGCTTTGGAGTCGGAACGAAGGGACAGAAGCCATGGATCTGAAATGATTGAAGAACTACAGGGTAATTCTTCTGTATTTACACTTCACTAAAAGAGGTGTGAAACCCCTGCTTTATTAAATAAAGGTAGACTGTGCTAGCACCAAAAAAGAACTATCAAGAATCAAGCTGCCCATTTCCCATGCATCAAACAGAGTAAATAATTTTCAGTTGAATGATTGTGAAGTTCCTCTGAAATGACTGTGTAGTTTGATCCAGTCTGTTGTTAATTGCAAGCAGGAGGTACAAATGGCACAAGAAGACTGTTTTGTGCGCTTCAGAATGTCTTTTAAAGTAGCTAATGCACATTCTTCAGTCTAGAAATACATAGTTCTCCAGCTTGTACGTGTGTGTGTATATATATATATTACTACTCTGGCATGTGCACACAAGCACACTTTACTGCTACTACTAAGGTTTTGGGGGAGACCTTATTGTCACCCTTCAGTACTAAAAGGGGGTTTATGAGAAAGACAGAGAGAGACATTTTACCAAGGCCTGTAGTGACAGAACAAGGGGCAATGGTTTCAAACTGAGAGAGCATTTACATTATTTATAAGGAAGAAAACTTTTACAACGATGACGACAAGATCCTCGAACACATTGCCCATGGTAGTTGTGGTTTGTCCCATTCTTGAACATATTCAAAGGGCTTTGAGCAACCTGATATTGTGAAAGATGTCCCTGCCTATGGCAGAAGGGTTGGACTAGGTGGTCTTTAAATGTCTGTTCCAACACAGAACTAGTCTGGGATTCTACTTAGTATTTAGTGTAAACTTCTAGTGCTACACAAGGTCTTGTGGTAGATGCTGTAGGGGACAGGGAGGAGTTCTGCTATCCATGGTAGAGTGCTTCAGTCGTAGGTGAAAACCTATTCTATTAGTACCTGTAGACATTTGAGACTGACTTTGACTTTCTCTGTAATGTGCCTTATCTACATATTAGTGGAGTTAACGTGAAAAGTTGCAGTATTTGGATTAGTGGAAGAAATTTTGAATCTTAGCTATGGGAAGTGATGGAAGGCAGCTACCAAGTTTTGACTGTGATTGTTTTTTGAGTTGTTCCTAATGGCATGCATAAAGACTGACTGAAAAGATTAGTTTCCTTCCCAATGTGCAGCCTTTGTGGGTCTGAAAAATATGAAGGTGTAAATATTTCGGGAGCCCAGAAATCAATGACAATTGAAAAGCTAATATTGAATTCTATTTAATTTCTTGTGGCAGTTCGGATTACAGCCTTACAAGAAGAAGTAAAAAACATTAAAAACGATCTTGAAAGAGTTGAAGCAGAAAGAAAACAAGTGCAAGATTTGCTTAATCATTCCGAAAAGGTATGGTGAGGTGATGTTGAGGCTAATAGCCTTTGTCAGCTTGTGACTATAGTTTCAAATAGTGTTTATTGATGTTGCTGAGTCCTGTGTTGTTATTCTAAATCAGTCTTGTGTTAAAACTAAATAGTGCTAATTTAAATCTCATCAGGCTGGTATCACAAGTTGTCAGGTGGATCTTACTTGTGGCTTTGGGCGTAAAATTCGTGTTTGTCATTCCTTATCACTGATTGTTTTGCCTGCCTGACTATCACAGTAGAGACTTGCCTCCTGAAAATATGAGTTGAGCTTCATAAAAACCTGAGATGTAAATTTCTGCTTTTACTGGATTTTAATTTGACTGGATCAGTGCCAGACAATCCCAACAATGAAATAATAGAATTGCATCCAGGTATCAATAATTCAGATTGTCTGTTGCCATTCTTTGTTAAGCATGGAAAACAACATTGATAATTCCTTCATAACAAAAAGTTAACACTGAAGAAGGCAGGAAGAGAAATGTGATTCTCTCAGATATTATAAAAATATTATAGAAATCTGGTATTGTTGTTTTCTTACCTTTAGGAAAAGAATAATTTAGAGATAGATTTGAACTACAAACTGAAATCCTTACAAGAGCGATTAGAGCAGGAAGTAACAGAGCACAAAGTGACTAAAGCTCGCTTAACGGACAAGCACCAGTCCATAGAGGAGGCAAGATCAGTGGCAATGTGTGGTAAGTGTTTCTTGCAAGTTTCAGGTAAATAGGTAAAAAAAGTAATTATGATATTTTAAAACACATGCTCTGATAATATACTACTCGTATTCTGGTCACGATAAGCCCATGCAACACTATAGGCTTGGGGCAGAGTGTTTGGATTGCTGCCTGGCAGCGAAGGACCTGGGGGTGCTGGTTGATAGTTGACTAAACGTGAGCCAGCAGTGTGCCCAGGTGGCCAAGAAAGCATCTTGGCCTGGATCAAAAATAGTGTGGCCAGTAGGAGCAGAGAAGTGCTCATCCTCCTGTACTCAGTGCTGGTCAGGCCACACCTGAAATACTGTGTTCAGTTTTGGGTCCCTCAGTACAAGAAGAACAAAAAGGCATTGGAGTGTGTCCAGAGAAGGGCAACGAGGGTAGGGAGGGGTCTGGAGAATAAGTCTTATGAGGAGTGCTTGAGGGAACTGGGGTTGGTTAGTCTGGAGAAGAGGAGGCTCAGGAGAGATGTTATTACTCTCTTGTGGCTAGACTTCGCAAACGAAGCTCCAGGGAGGACTCCACCCGCACTCCTCCTCAGCGCTTTTTCCAAGCGCGCTGATAAAAAGAGGATAGCAGATAGCACCCTCGAGCCTAGCAATGGTTTTTTTTCAGGTGAGACACAGCATGCGCAGAGCTGGACCCACCCTTTAGTCCCAAGGTTCATCTGCCAGAGCCTAGCAAGCTTGGATGCTGGCAGCCAAGTCCTTAGGATGGAGGTTTAACCTCTTAGCTGGAAGGCCTTCCAGGGCTAAACGAGCTCCATCTGCCCAGGTTTGGAATCAGAGTTGTCCCTCTCGTAGGATGACTGCCAGAAGGCTAATGAGCACATCCTACCCATCCAAGGATTCTAGGAACATGGGTCTCACTCCCCACAGTTTCCCGTGGGCAATGAGTTTAATGCTCCCTCTGCTGTGGGCACAGTTATGGCACCAGGGGCCACAGGAGACCCCAAGGGATTTTCAGACTGTGCATATATTACTCTCTACAACTGTCTGAAAGGAGATTGAAGTGAGGTGGGGGCAGGTCTTTTCTCCATTAACAGTGAGAGGACAAGAGGAAATGGCCTCAAGTTGCACCAGGGGAGGTTTAAATTAGACATAAGGAGAAATTTCTTTCTGAAAGGGTTAAGTCTTGGCCCAGGTTGCCCAGGGTGGTGCTGGAATTAACATCCCTGGAGGGGTTTAAGAAACATTTAGATGTGGTACTTAGGGCCATGGTTTAGTGGTATGGTAGTGATAGGTATGGTTGGACTTGATGATCTTAGAGATTTCTTCCAACCTTTGTGATTCTGCATACAAGTGTTTAATCCTTTGTATAAAGCAAAGGCATATCAAACTCTTAAACCAGGAAAACTACAAAACTTAAATTATTGACTCTAACATGGTACTTACACCGTAAAAAAAATACCTTGTTTAGTAATGTTTTGAACATCTTACTCCATTTGCAATTTAGAGCCTTCCTTGGCTTCTGAAGTATTTTGGACCATTCATTCCTATGTAAATCCATTAAAAATATAGAAATCTTGGTGTTGTATTAGGCTGAAGTGGTGAAGTGTCTTAGAGATACTTATCTCTGTATCAAAGATGTGTCTTGAGATCTTCATTGAATAATACATCAAGTTTCCTTTGCGAAAGGTAGTTGGTACCTAATTGTGTAGTTTGTAACTTTCCAGAAAGCTAACATGAATGATAGCATTTGTTTTCTTTAACTCTACTGTCCATTAATGGAAATAAACCTTTAACTTTCATATTGTTTACTTCAAGATATGCTTTATTTTCTTTCACTGTTCATCCTTTGATTGTCAAGATAATATTCCAGTGCTTTGAATGCATATTGGAAGTATATTTCTTTTTTAGTGTTTCTTATCATAGTGCTAGTAAGTTTTACTTGGTCAATCCATCTGACAGCCGAAGATCTTAAACAGCTGAAGAAAATGGTCTGAAAAGTATTAGGATATTTAAAACTGTTTGCAAAAGCATTCTTTGCAGGTGCTATGTATTTATCTCTGTTGTTTTTCTTTCTGTAATGTTGTTTAGAAATGGAAAAAAAAGTAAAGGAAGAAAGGGCAGCAAGAGAGAAGGCAGAAAATCAAGTAGTTCAAGCTGAAAAACAGTGTTCCATGCTGGACTTTGACCTGAAGCAATCTCAGCAGAAACTGGAACACCTTCTTGAGCGAAAGGAGAGACTGGAAGATGAAGTAAGTAACATGTTCCTCATTAACCATTTTCTTTATAAATAAAAAATTACAATTGTACTGAGAAAGAGAAAGTTAAATTAACTTACACTGAGTAAATTGTAGAACTGAAGACACTTGTTGGCCTAGTAGTGTTAGATAATTTCTGCTTACTTCTTAGCTCTTGGATGCCTTACATATTTGATCCCTCAATTGAATATAATGCAAATTTTGGTGTTTTCCTTTTTTAAAGGAAAAACTTGCTTGTGACTTTATGTATTCTGATTGGTTTGGATGATTTACAGTTCTGAGTTTGCGTTCTTCAGAAAAGTATTCGTTCAGGGAATTGCAATTAGAATATTGAGTATGAAAATTAGGTACTGAGAATAATAGTTTCATCCTTACATGTTCTTTACAGGACACTGAGATTGAAGATCCCAACACCTTTCTTAAGAGTTGTGACTTGTGTAAATTTGGTGTTACATAGCTGGTAGGCTACAGGTTTTTCTGACACTTTATCCTCATGCAGTATCTTATCAGTATGTTCTGGAAGGGCAGCAGCTTTCTTATAAGATTATTGCACTGGAGTGTTTGGAGATTTAGGAATAACTTTCACAGAATCATTAAGGTTGGAAGAGACCTCTAAGATCATCAGGTCTAACCTTCCTGGATTTAAATATTTCTCATTTAGGTAAAGAATCTAACACTTCAGCTAGAACAAGAGACAAATAAACGAATAATGGCACAGAATGAGTTAAAGGCACAAGCTTTTGAAGCAGATAACTTGAAGGGTTCTGAGAAGCAGCTGAAACAGGAGATCAATACATTGTTGGAAGCGAAGAGATTACTGGAATTTGAGTTGGCTCAACTTGCTAAGTAAGTAGAAGTCTGAAGTAAAATCGTTGCTTATAAGCCAGGTTTATTTGAGTAACTTTATATATTGCCTGTGATACTACTTATTAAATCATATGATACTACTTACTAAATCATAGTTTTACTACATGGGATTCAATAGCTTTTTTTCTCTAACTGTAATTATTTTTTCTAACATTTCTTAAGATGTCATTTTTCATTAATTAGGCTTCTAGCATATCTTCCTTCAGCTGACTTAATATTCCTTCATTTAGAGTGCTTCTTGTCTTCTAAATGATGTACTGAAACACTCAGCAGGGTAAAATAAGGAGTGTCATAAAATCAGAATTTTAGGAGATAGCAAACTCGTGGTCTCTGTGAAATAATCACAGAATCACACAATCACCAAGGCTGGAAAAGACCCCCAGGATCACCAAGTCCAGCCTATGACCCAACAATACAGCATCAGCTAAACCATGCCACTAACTGCCATGTCCAGTCTCTTCTTACACACCTCCAGGGACAGTGACTCCACCACCTCCCTGGGCAGTCTATTCCAGTGCCCAATCACCCTCTGTGTGAGGAAGTGCTTCCTAATGTCCGGCCTAAACCTGCCTTGTTGCAGTTTCAGGCCATGCCCTCTTGTCCTGTCACTAGTTGCCAGGGAGACCCTGACCCCTACCTGACTACAACTTCCTTTCAGGTAGTTGTAGAGAGGGATAAGGTCCCCCCTGAGTCTCTTCTTCTCCAAGCTGAACAGCCCCAGCTCCCTGAGCCTCTCCTCATATTACTTTCTCTCCAGCCCCTTCCCCAGTCTCGTTGCTCTCCTCAAGACCCTCTCCAGCACCTCAATATGTGTCTTGAAGTGAGGGGCCCAGAACTGGACACAGTACTCAAGGTGAGGCCTCACCAGTGCAGAGTACAGGGGGAGAATCACATCCCTAGTCCTGCTGGTCACACTATTCTTGAT
>VWZO01002406.1:53814-75073 GCA_013396975.1 Bucco capensis | reverse complement strand
GACTAGATGACCTCTAGAGGTCCCTTTCAACCCAGATGATTCTATGATTCTATGATTCTGTGATAAGACCAACCCTCAGGAATCCCAACCCCTGGATGTAAGAGAGAAAGTGTGGAGGAAGGAAGTCTCACCCTTAGTCAAGGAAAATTGGGTTAGAAATCATTTAGACAAGCTGGTCACACACAAATCCATGGGCTGTTATGGGATGCGCCCATGAATGCTGAGGGAACTGGCTGGTGTTATTTCTAAGGTGCTCTCTGTCATTTTTGAAAGGTCATTGAGAGTAGAAGAGGTGCCTGAGGACTGGAGGAAAGGCAGTGTCACTCCAGTCTTCACAATGAGAAAGAAGGAGGACCCAGGAAACTACAGGCTAGTCAGTGTCACTCCATCCATGGAAAGGTGATGGAACAACTCATTCTGGAGGTAATCTCCAAGCATGTGCAGGAAAAGGGCTTTATCAGGAGCAGTTAGCATGGATTCATCAGAGGTAAATCATGCTTGACCAATGATAGCCTTCCATGATGGTGTGATTAGCTGGGTGGGTGAGGGGAGAGCAGTGGATGTTGTCTACTTGAACTTCAGCAAGGCATTCGACATTGTTTCCCATAACATCCTCATAGGCAGGCTTAGGAACTGTGGGTTAGAAGAGTAGACAATGAGGTGGATTGAGAACTGGCTGAATTACAGAGCTCAGAGGGTTGTGATCACTGGGGCAGACTCTAGCTAGAGGCCTGTAGTTAGTGGTGTTTCCCAGGGGTCAGTACTGGGTCCAGTCTTGTTCAACATCTTTATCAGTGATGTGGATGAAGGGAACTGGGAGGAGTGGCTGACACACCAGAAGATTGTGCTGCCATTCAGTGAGACCTGGATAGACTGGAGAGTTGGACTGAGAGGAACTTCACGAATTTCAACAAGGTTAAGTGGAGAGTCCTGAACTTGGGGAGGAATAACCTCATGCACCAGTACAGGTTAGGGGTTGACCTGCTGCAAAGCAGCTCTGCAGAGAAGGATCTGGGAGTCCTAGTGGACAACAAGTTAACCGTGAGTCAGAGGTGTGCTTTTGTAGCCAAGAAGGCTAATGGTATCCTGGGGTGCAGAAGGTGATCCTCCCACTCTACTCTCCCCTAGTGAGGCCACATTTGGAGTACTGTGTCCAGTTCTGGGCTCCTCAGTTCAAGAAAGACAGAAAACTACTGGAGAGAGACCAGCAAAGAGTTACAAAGATGATTAGGGGACTGGAGCAACTCTCTGACAAGGAAATGTTGAGGCATCTGGGGCTGTTTAGCATAAAGAAGAGAAGACTTATAAACAACCTTCTCAGTGCTTATAAACAAGAAGATGGGATCAATCTCTTTTCAGTGGTGCCCAGTGACAGCACAAGGGGCAATAGGCACAAACTAGAACACAGGTAGTTCCGTATGAACATAAGGAGAAACTTCTTTCCTTTGAGGGTGGTGGAGCACTGGAACAGGCTGCCCAGAGAGATTGTGGAACATCCTTCTCTGGAGACTTTTGAAACCTGTCTGGATGCATTCCTGTGCAACCTGATCTAAAAGAACCTGGTTTGGCTGGGAGGTTGTGCTAGATGATTCCCAGAGTCCCTTCTAACCCCTACCATTCTGTGATTCTGTGAAAATCAGAAATACATAGAGGGGTTGCTGATCTGCCTAAAACAGATGGCATGTGTGAAGCTTGATCAGAGCAGCAACTGTCAAGACATTCCCAGCTGGAATCCAGGACCTGTTTGCAAGGAAGTCTATCATAGCTCCATAATTTTGAAGTATGGGAAGTCACTTAACAAGGTAATTTGTCTTGAATAAATATAAGGAGATGTAGAATAATAGGTGTGCGATTGGAGGGATGTGTTTATGAGAATGTGGGGCTGTGGATGGGAAGAAAAGGGTCAAGGACAGCTGGTAGAAAAACAGTGTACTGGATAACTGCATGATTTACCAATACAGGGACAAGGGAAGAAATCTGTTCCTCAGGCCTGGGAGAGACTCTCTGTCAACCTAGGGGAAGGCTGTGAAGCTTTCCCATACTTTGTGTCACAGAAAGACCTGATAAAACAGGTATTTACCTGCCCCGAGGACTTGATGATATCTATTGGGACAGGGAAGAAGTTTTATCATCAAAATTTACTGCAGGAAAGAGAAAAAGTACAAAATGTTCTATTCTGATTAATTCTATTAGATCTTCTTCTTTGCCTATGACAACTCCTTTCTCTTACGCAATACTGCACACCAGCCTGCCCAGAAGAGCCTTTTTATTTTTTTGTATTTTACTCCCAAAACCCCTGGTAGCACTTCTGCGGCTTGGTGGCTCCTGCTTCTATACACAGTCATAGTATATTCTGTGACAGAAAGCAGAACTGAGTGGGAGCAAGGCTTACACAGTGTCCTGGTTTGAGCAGAAGAATTAAGAATTTGTTAGGGTCAAAGGAACAATTTCTTTGAGAGGACCTCCCAGATGCCCCCTCTCCCCAAATGGGGACAGCAAAATAAAATAAAACACTGGGCCCACAGATAGTGAATTATAAGAATAGNCCTCTTAAAAGGGCAATGGCACAGTGTTTTCTTAAAAAGGAAACGTCTCTATCCCTTGTCTGTTTAGAGACAGACAAGCCTAATCTCTTCAAAGGGAAAATGACGTACAGATGTCAGAGGATCCCTGATGTCCCTTTCTCTTTAATTCCTGACACACAGGAAGAGACTCAAGCTACCTTTTCATTTTATCTATTATAGATAAAGCAAGTGGGTGATAAATAGGTGGTAAATATTCCTCTTATATGAGTCTCAAGCTATGGGTGCAGCCAATGGACACAGGAAATGTGGGAAGCATGAGAGAATGAGAACCTCCACATCCCTCATCTACACTGATACGCCTTTTAGCAAACCTGCTCTCTGGGATCAAGCCCCATTCTCCTTCCCCTTTTATTTCCACAAGATGATAAATGGATCACAAATCTTTGTGATAGCCTTCAAAAGAAGAGGCTGAGCATAATAGACACTTTTTTTGTGCTAGCTGGATAGTGGGCATTAATACTGTGAGTAGCCAACTCTAAACCAAAAAGGAAAGGTGAAAGTACAGGGTTTGGGTTGCTGACAGAGTCCCAGGCTCCCTGGTCATATCATGGGTGTGTGTAAGGAATTTCTGATGCATGCTCATGTGAACAAGCAGCATACATTTGAGCAGTTTCCAGTAAATGGCTCTTAAGACTTCAGAGTCACTGCCATACAAAAGCCTATTGTCTGTATGCAGGTTCCGCCTCTCTACTCTTTCATTCTAAAAACACAGATCAGAACAGTGGCATGTTTATCTTAGTAGGGTGTTAAGTCTTACCAACTGAGTCACAGCCACTGGTTTAGGATTAGCTGGTTTACCCCAGCTATTCCAAAACATCTGAAATAAAGGACAAGGCACATGTACAGTGTCAGTGCTTAGGCAACAGTTTTAAGAAGGTAAAATGTGAACAGGCTGAGTCTAAACCACATTAAAGCACTTTTTATAAGTGCTCAAAACAGAATGAATGCAAGACAACTCTGGTGGAGATAGAGGTTTATAGGCAGCTGTCAGTCTGGAGAGACTGATTTCTTTAGCTGTCCTCGGTAGAAAGGTGAGCTGCTACACAATCTCTTACCTTCAAAATGCTCATATCTCTCTTTAGGCTAGAATTAGTATCTGTGAATACTCTCACAGATATATTCATGCACTGAAAGCTCAACCAAGAGAGATGCAAATCTAAGGAGGTGAGTAACATCTATAGGTCCAACACTTAAAGGAACTGTTTCTCTGTCTCATAAAAATTTATGAGTGAGACTCAACTGGCATTATATCATCCTATCCTAAATTGAGTCCTGCCTTTACTATAGAGATAATATTGGTTATTTGGACAGCTGCATTCAGCAGAGCAGACAAGTGTCCTGTGGGGAAAATCTCCTACATGGTCCTACTGATAGAAAAGGCATAACTTCATTCAAGCCTGTGGCCTGTGTTGTTTCTATTCTTCTTCCATTTGGTCTCCCTTCTACAGTGAGCTATCTTCCAGTCAAGAAGACAAGGCAACTCTCTTCCTCTTTCTTAAGGGATAGGTAGTGGGGCTGGAAAAGGACCTCATGAGATTTTAAAAGCCATTTTGAAGAAGGAGGGAGAGGGAAGAGAAGACAAAGGCAGAATGATGTCTAGGGAACAGGAAAGCATTAAGGAAGGGCAGCATACATCCAGGACATAAAGGAAGGTTGAAACAGACAGTTTGGTGCCTCCACACAAAGACAGAGGATGTCAGCAGGTATGATTTGGGCAGAAGTAGCATACTGATGACATGCATGTAGAGGAGTTTTGGGAGAACAGATGAAAGGACAGTATCTCTGGATGCATTTCATGGTGGAAAGGGAGCAGTATTTGAAAGAAGAGAAGGGAAATACAGGAAATTTGGAAATGATACCTGGAATTATGAAGGAGGAGGAGATGTTTAGACCTTTAGAGGCACACAGGAACAATTCGTGCTGCTGGAGCTTTTGGCACAACAAAAATTAGTTTCCCCTGACTTTGTGGACAAAATGAGTTCACTGAGTGGCAAGTCCCAATGCCCTTCCCAGGAGAAAACAACTTTTACTGCTTGATCTATTCAGCTCAGTGTTATGAATCTCACATTCGAGTTACAACCCTCTAAACATGTAACAGCTTGTATTTCCTAAGGCCTCTGTCAGGAATGGCTGGGCTTCACAAGGCACATGCATCACATTTAGCCATTCCTGCTTCAACTTCAAGATCAGCAGGGCATCAGTGCAGCTGAAAGCGGAGGGGAACACCAGAGCAATATGGCCAGGCTTTCACAGCAAGAAAAAAAATGCTGTGTAGGCATCCTGGACCAAGCAGCCTTGAATTTTAATTAGCCCATTTTCTTGTGAAGGTGCTAATATAAATGGAGAATTCAGACATTGGTCTGGTAGGTGGAAACACTCCAGGTATGTCAGATAAGCTTTTTTCCTGGGACAACAGGACTTTGGGGAAAAAAAGAGTGGTTGCAGTAGAGTTAGACATGCATGGGCATCCCTTAGGTGTCAGCCATGCTTTACTACGACATCTACAAACTGTGAAAGATTTTTCAGATCTGTATCATTTAATGTTGACTGATGCATCAGCGTTATGTTTTACAGGCAATCCACTCTCTAAAGAAGTAATTTATTTCCCAGAATACTCACACTTCTTCAGACCATGAAGAGTGTCTTCTGTGTGACAGTCTCAGAAGTTGAGCATTTGGGGTGGTAGTAGCTTAGTCAAAGGAGGTTCCTGACTACCCCTCCTGACTACCTCCTGACTACCTCCTTGTCTCTGGAAAGAAAATTCAGGGCTCACATATCTAACAGGATTAAATAGCGGTAGTATGGGTTCAACCAGCCAGGAGCGTGAGCCAATATACTAAGGGCCTTGTAGTACTGCTACAGCTCAGGACAACAGGCTTTGTCCCGATGTTCCCCTCCAGTATACCTGCAATACCTTCACCACTGAAAAAGGACAGGACAAGAGGAGAAGAGGAAATGGCATCAAGTTGGATCAGGGGAGGTTTAGATTGGATGTCAGAGGGAATTCCTTCACTGAAAGGGTTGTTAAGTCTTGGAACAGACTGCCCAGGGAGGTGCTGGAGTCACCATCCCTGGAGGTGTTTAAGAAATATATAGATGTTCTACTTAGGAACATGGTTTAGTGGCACATTAGTGATAGGTATGGTTGGACTTGATCTTAGAGGTCTCTTCCAACCTTAAAGATTCTGTGATTCTGCATATCAGTTTTGTTTCTCCAAGTGGGAATATGCAGACTCTGTCTCCACTCTCCCTTTCCTCCTCCCTGTATTTGAAAACAATCATGGTCAAGTACTTGTCCTCTGCAACTCCTCAAAGGCCAGTGCCAGCTAGGGCCAGCTCTGAGAACAGCTCTTGCAACACTTGTCAATATTAGGTATTATAGCTGGCATATGAAAGTACTTATCCTTTCTACAGCTCGACCCAAAGGATGCTGTGTACCAGCAAGGAGCTAATCAATTAAAAGCTTCCTAAGACAGAAAATCCAATGATGAGTATTCTTGGTGTTGGTTCAGGGTTTTTTTATTGTTGTTAAAATAACTGCCTGGACAATATATTCAACCAACGAAGAGTGAATAGGGAAATGTTAATTATGAAGCACAACAAACCCTGAAGATTAGCCTCTGGTGCTATAATCTTTTAAGCAAAGGCTGTCCTCATTTACACTGAGAAAAATAAACACAGGAAAATAAATCTGATCAGCTGTGGGATGGAGTCATGAATCTAACCAGCCTCTTCTGTGTCCCATTTGTGGGAGCTTGCACTCTGCAAGACATTTCAGTTGGGTGGCTGCAGTGTCCTGTGTGAAAGCTAAGCCCAAACTGCAGTGCACAGTTCTTGAGGCTCACTTAATCTTAGACTGGCAGAAAGAATGAAAGAGGTGTCAAGGGTGATACACAGCAGGCCTGCAGGAGCTGCCTGCCGCCTGGTACCAAAGGAAGAGTTTCTTGGCCTTATCACATCTCCCTGGTAAAGACTGCACATTCCTAAGGAGGGGCTCAGAATCAGGCAGCTGGATAACCCAAAGCTCAGAGCACGGGATATGAAACAGACCAAAATGTCTTTGATCAGTCTAAAGGAGAGGAAAAAAAAAACCCTCCACAAAACCCCCCACCATACTCCATACAGTCTCCAACATTGTGCTGTTGAGAGGACGTGACTTAGGAGATAAGAATTCCTCTAGAGCAAAAGTGCTGAGCAGATAACCTATCCAACAGAGCATTTTAAAAATAGTATCCAGATAATGCTGTTTTTTTAAAGCTGTGTTGTTATTACTGCTAATGTCAAGAAAGACCACTAAAATGAAGTCTTTTGTAACTGAGTATACTTTGCACTATCGTTGGTTCTTGCCTCTGCCAGAGCAGGTGATAATTATGTTTCCCTTTAAAATAAGCATTATTCTTACATTTCCTCACTCATTTTTTTCCAGTGATTTTAGACCTGTGATCTCAAACCCTTAGAATTTTGCAGACTAAGGAGTCCAAAACAGAAACAAGCATCTTATCACTAGGTGTAAATTTCTTCTGAAATTTACTCACCTGAAAATTGCAAGGGTTCATAAAGCCAAAAAGACTGGGAAAAATACCACCTATTTGGTTTATAAGGCTTGTAGAGGATCACAAACACTGCCAAACAAGTGTAGCATTGTAATCTAATTGAAAATGTTTCTATACTGAGCATAGTAGTCCATAAAATAAAAAGCCACTATTTCACTTTCTAGACTTGCAATACAGAAATACCATTAATAAGAGAGAATCAAAAGATTATGTTTTCTACATTATCTCATTTGAGAAGATTATAAGGCAAAAGAAGAAAATGAAAAGGCAAATAACTGGAATTTTCTCCAAATAGAAACAAGCTATGACCTCTTTAATGTATTAAATTAATGCAATAAGTCTTCCTCCCCTTACTCTCGATTGTCCCTGTGGGAAGCAAAACTGTGCCATCTAGTGGTATTTAGAGCAAGTCTTAGCTATGCATTCCCACCAAACACTATGGACATCCTACGGGCCACCTCCAATTGAATCTGTTCATGTTATAGCACACACTTGTTTGGATTCCACTTTGCTCCCAGATTCAAATCCCTCTTCTGCTACAGCTGCAGAAAGGGTCTGTTTGCCCTGCTAGGCTTAGAGTCAGAGAGTACTTTGTGTGCTCAGAAGGAGAATATTCAGAAGTTCAGTCAGGACTTGCAGGATGGTCAATGTGTTGTGAACAAACAATGCAACTTCAAAAGGGCAGGCTATGAAAATAGGGGAAAGCAAGGGCAAACACAGCAAGGTTGGCTGATTAGGGGGAAACTTTCCACTCCTTAAGCCAGACAGCACTGGCAAGACAAAATACATCTCATAAAAGATGATTTTTTTTCTGGGGCCAGAGCTAGGGAAGGGGAGTTGCTTTTTTCATTTATCTGCTCAATCTATGATTCTTCTAGTCTTCTGAGTTGATGGGAAAGTGGGGAAAATTATTTTCATTAATATGATTCGGTAAATTTGAAACAAAGAAGCCACAGATGAAGACTCTCCTGCTTGCCAAGCAGCCAGCAACCTTGATTTGCTTTCCTGCATAGCTATAGAGCTGGTGTATGCAAACAACACTAACACAAAATCGAATTCCTAGTGTGCTTTTGTAACCTTAGTTAAGCAACAGGCTTAATATAGTTTTCAGTATGATCTTTTAATCTTTGCCCTTTATGGATTAGTTTATCATTATACCAGACAGTCTTTTCACTGCTTGCAATTTTTTTCTTCTGTGCTACTGATAGGAGAGAGCCATGTAATGTACAACTGCAGTACTAATACTGGTCCAAGTGTTGCAAGTGACTTAAATATCTATCTAATAATACCTGTTACATGTCCTTTGGGAGTGTCCATTATTGGCTCGGTCACAACAGGTGAATGAGTAACAACTTGGAGAGGACTTTTCGGTATCAATAAAAGTAAAGTTCACTAGCCAAACCTCAAATAATTAACAACTATTTCCTCTAGAAATGCAGAGAGAAGTGACCTTTTCCAATCAAACATAAGCTGTTTTTCTCCAACTCAAAGCATCCTCTGGAGTAACTGGATCAGCTCTGCCCACCGGCAGACCTTTTGTTTTATATGAATCAACATGGAAAAGAATCTTAAGAATGTTTTGGTCATTTCTTTTGGATTTTTACTTCTCTTCACTGCTTATGGAGGACTCCAGAGCCTACAGGTAAGTGGAGTGTCTGCCACTGGTTGGCATGACAGTTGGCCTGGAAGGACATCAGGCTGGCTGGTAAGGTGAAACCTGTCAGTTTTTCCACACTTTCTGTAAGGAAGGTATGCACAATGTTTATTTATGAGGTGGGTTGGGGTATCAACTTGCTGCTGGTTAGAATTCCTCACCCAGATCCATAGTATTTATTAACTATTTTACTCTAGTACTTCTCAGACAGATTGAATACTGGTGTCAGACTACTTCTTTAGGTCCACAGTAACTGTTTGAATGAAAACTAAATTTCTCTGACATTTTTCTCCAAAGAAGATATTGAAAAATGGAAAACAAATCCCATTTCTGGAAAGGGTTTATTTTGAATATTTCTAAATTGCTGTAATTTTATTATTGTTGTATAGCAATGTAAATAATAAAAATGTATGCCCAATCCATTAAATAATTTAAGTATAAACACAATAATTCCTGACATCATGTTATAACATTACAATAAAAAATATTATTTTAAATCAAATGCAGCTGTGGCTTGTATTAGCATTAACATCTTAATACACAGTAGCAGAGAAGAGTTTTTAGAATGACTTGAACACTCAGGATACCATCAGAGCTCTTTTTTTTAGCATAGTCAAAATAAAAGACTGAAGGTTACTGTTGTTGTCTATGAATAATTCAGAGCAGATAAACACAAGGAGGAACTTCTCAGGCTAGAAGAATACTGGTCTAATGACAAATTAATGGATATAAGCCATCCACGAGCAACTTCAGGCAGGATATTAAAAGATGACCCTGATCAGTTGGGTCAGATTTTCCCACTGGTGTGGCAATTTGTATGCTTAAAGGTGGAGCCTGATACATAACATGAGACACTTGTTTGAAATAACAAGGGGTTGACCTCATTTCAGAAAGAGGTCCCTGCCAGCACTATACATCTCTCTCTTCTCCTCTCCTTGAGAAGTTTCTGTTCACTGACACTGTCAAATTCCAAGTTTAGAGAAGTTCTGTAAAAACAGTCCCAAAAATGGATGGAGATGTTATGAGCTGGGCAGACTAACAAGGCAGGGGAAGATAAACCCAAGAAGCCACAAGTCAGCTCCACCATCTGAAATGGTGCACATTCAAGTTAAGTGCTGGAACATAAACCTCCCATAATGCTGCAGGAGGGAGTAGTACTGGTTCATGAAGTAGCTCTCCTCTCTCTCCTTTTCGTCTTGGTAGTTGCTCTTTAGCACTTCCTGAGACACAGTTGTATTGTAGTCTGCAGGAGAAGCATTTAAATTTTTCATCATTTATTTCAACATCCCCCTACCCCCCAAGAAACCCAAATAACCCAAACTAATAATTAAGATAATCACATGATTTTTGGAGGCCTGGTTTCTAATTTTGGGAATCTGTAGCTGACAAAATCAGACATATGGTGCTTCAGAAATAAGACCTCTGTGATTAGGAAGTCTGTTTACAAAATGAGCATTCTGATTCTCAAATACATTGACACTGCTCAACAGATAACCTCCTCATCTCACTGTCCTCATGCCTGCTTCTTGCCAAGGGAGCTGTGTGGCTGCTACCATGGTCCTGCACACTCAGACCATGGCACCATCACAGGGCTTGGAAGTGTTCAGTGCAACTACCTGCAGCCTTGCTGTCCTCCAGTGCTCTCCTGTGCTACCCCCAGCATCCATTACCCTTTCCAAATATAACACTAATTTCAACATCTAATGAAATCAAACAAGAAAATGTTGAAAAGCAGCATCTTGGTCTTCTTGCAGCTTTTACAGTGTGAAGACAAGAGAACTATTCTGAGCATAAAAATATAAAATCTTGTTAGATCATGTATTGGGTTTGGCTGCCTTCTGCTTTTATCACTGAGCAGACAGAGCAGTAAAATGTTATTTCTCCCTAGCGACAATGTAGGTGAAACCATTATTTTCAGCTACTAAGGGCTGTTGTGAGCATATTAGTTATTTGGACCTTGGCCTCTGAAGAACTTAGAAATTATCAGACCTATAGTTTAAATTAAAGAATCTTCTCTTGTTTCCAAGCCAGCCCTTGTAAGGAAGATCTGAGGATATTCATGTCAGACAAAAAGTAAAGCCAAGAAAAGAAGTTATCCTTCATTCAGCTTGATTTCAAAGAGAAACTCAAATGAATGACATTAAATAATCGAAAGTATGACTTGCCAAAGCCTTGAATCTGAGCAATTACCACCTGGTTTTGTATCATATTTTCATGGACAGACTATCATTGTGAGGAAAACAATAAATCCGTAATCAAGCTGCTTTGGCAATACTCAGCCTTAGCTTCTGTGCCTCTTTATTTCTGCCTGAAGCCACTCTCTATATATTATAGAAAAAAAACAACTGATAAAAGTTTGCTCAACTGCTCTTTCTTTCCCTGCAGAGCAGTCTCCACTCAGAAGAAGGCCTGGGTGTTGCTTCCCTAAGTGTTCTCTATGCCGCACTCATCTTGTCATCCATGTTCCTCCCTCCAATCCTCATCAAGAAGCTGGGCTGCAAGTGGACCATTGCAGGCTCTATGTGCTGCTACATCGCGTTCTCCTTAGGGAACTTCTATGCTAGCTGGTACAATTTAAATATTTAGTCCTCGCTTTTGTGTTTGAACTAAATCGATAAAGGCAACATTCTTTCTTTTTTTTCTTAATTCCTACTCTACCTCTCTGTTGCAGATTTGCAAGTTGGATGCAAAAGGTGTTACCTGCAAGAATAGGGATAAATATATTCAGTAGCAGGAGAAGCAGAGAGGTAAAAATGTGCAAAAGGAGAGAAAGAATGCAGCTGTTTCTCTAACTCGTGTGTAGTTGAGATTTCCTTTCAGAAAAAAAAAAATTGAATCAGAAGTTCCATTTAAAACCCAAATGTCTTTCAGGAATATTTTTGTAAAGATTGAAGGGAAGGCTGTCTTCCAGCCAGTGGTTCTTGGAACAGAGGATCACAGAAGGAGGTCACTTCCTTCCTTCCTCTTTCGGAGATGTATGAACAACTTCTGCTCTCCAGTGACAGGTGACACAACTCCACAGAGGAGAGTTATTGCGATTCATCTTCTGAAGGACAAGTGCAATTTAGTTCTCAGTTACAAGAGGATAAGACACATGAGAACAGACCTAGCCTAACTAGCCTAAGCCTAGGCCCTGGACACAAGTGGGAGTGATTGCACATCCTAAACTTCAGAAGACTGGCCCTTTCCTGGTTCCATGAAAGAGATTTATTGAATCACATAAAGGATAAATCTATTTCTTTGATGTCTATTTTTGCCTCTGGCTCTTTGGACAAATAATTATTATGTTAATGATTAATAACTATGTTAAATAAACTATTCTTTGGCAGGTACACACTAATCCCTACCTCTGTGATCCTGGGCTTAGGAGGAGCACCACTCTGGTCTGCCAAATGCACTTACCTCACCATTGCTGGCAATTCATATGCTGAGAAAGCAGGAAAAAGCGCAAAAGATATCATCAACCAATACTTTGGGGTCTTCTTTCTGATATTCCAGTCCTCTGGCATCTGGGGAAATCTTATTTCATCCTTGATACTTAGCCAAGATTCCACCAAAGGTAAAATATTTTTTTAAATTTTGGTGCTTGTTTCTATAAACATCAACTAGTTCTAGACAGTTAAAGGCAGATTTCCGTAGCTGAGCTGGTGCTCATAGTCATTGCCTTCATAGTCAATAGAAACAGGCACTTCAGATGTGAGCTAGCTCATCTGAGGTAGGTATCTGAAATAGATGGGCTAAACTGCTGTCTGAAAGTGTCTGTATTCTATCAACTCTTCATCAGCTATGAAAAGAGTTCAGACAGCTAGCTCAAAAATAGATATCTATTGAATTCCTTTTGAATTCCACCCCTGTGTTATAAAGCTTAGATAAACTGCTGGCAGTGACAATCTTTCATATCTGACTTCCATTTAAAGTGAATTAAAACAAAAGGCAAAACACTGAAGCAGCCTTTTCGTAAGGCTTATAGTAGTTGATTAATTTGCTGTTAAACACTCATGGTTAGTCAAGCAGATGTTGGTGCTCACTGGAAATAAGTGCTTTACAGAATTGTCAAGAAGAAATAGAAGTAACTGTTGGCAGGAGTCTGTATGCCAGGGCTCTTCTGCTGTATTTCAGGCTCAGACAGCAGATGCCAATATAGCTTGAAGAAATCACTCATTTCCCATGCTTATACTTGGTGTAAGCTTTAAATCACCAGATGTGAAGAAAAAATAATACCTGGATTCCACCTTAGAGATTCAAAGTACTACAGTGTATTATCATTGCAGTATCTTGTGCATTCCCTATCCTGTTAAAGTCAGATCAGGATGGATAGGGAAAGAGGCTTCCTTATACTTTGCTACTATGAATAACAAGAATTTACCTCTCTTCCCTGGCTCACTTAAGCAGTATGTCATCTGGAGGCTATTCGAATAGGTATTAGATTAAAACTAAATGTTAAGGAGCTAGCATTGGTTTTAATCTTTGAATCTTTGGGTTTATGGCATAGTAGTTGTAACAAGGTGTGATACTATGGAGAATCATGCTTCCATTAAACCCAACTATAGATGAACTATCATCAAAGCACAACATTAAAGGACTGTATCAAGTGCAATAGAACCCTGCTGACTCATCACTAAGCCACAAGATGTGTCAGGAGGGACTGTCAACTCTGATTTCATTTGCAGGGCAGAGGCTGTGGTGTAGCTGTGGAGTCTGCACAGACTGCAACCTTTTTACTCTCCTCTGCCTCACAGCACACATAATGTTACTGAGGATTAAAATACTTTCCTTTTTTGAGTCTTGTAAGTCCCCTCCTAGTTTTACATTTGAGAATATTCTTCTAAAATCTAAAGAAACTCTACTTATTTTTTATCATTACATTGGATTTCAGGAAATGCTGTGTTCCTGGAAGGTGTGCTGTAAACAGCCTTCAAAGCCAAAGGCCTTGCACATCTTCACAACAGTGATGAGCAATCACACCATAAGCTTCCCAATTGCTTCTTCTTAGTGAGATTCAGCTTTGGTCTAGAGGGAGCTTCTTAGGGTCGTGGTGTTAAGGATCTCCAGTCACTTTCTTCTTTTCCTCCTCTCTGACAGTGCAGCAAGGGTGTCTACCCATATTGTTGATATACTTAAAATGTGTAAGTTCACTAAGCAGGCGGAAAGGCATGGTATGTATCTGCCAAATTAAAACACATAAAATTCAGACATGTACGTACATGGCATATTGTCTATATCACTGCTTCCAGACTCAGCAAGGCAAGTTACACCATGAGGTAATACTACAGTAGAAGACAGTAATCAATGTAAATTATAAGAGTTGTCTTTCTCACTCATCAGTGTTGCAGCCATATTATTTACAGAGGAAAAGAGCAAACCCTACTTTGCAGCTTCCACATCACTAAATGTATGTGCATCTTCATCTTCAGATGATGCATGAACAGATAAAAAGCTTGATTTACACACTTCCATGCTTTAATAGTGTGACTCGCCTTTTGCATATGGTAATTTTGCTGAGGGTCTGTTTGTTCAAAACTGTGTAGTGGTAGCCACTGGCTATAATAAGGTAATGCTTTTCTTCATCTTATTAAGTTTTATCTAATGTTGAACCTAATGATGTTTATGAATCTAGGTTAACAGCTGAATCACATTGCAGCATCTTTGATTGGAAACAATGAGGAAAAACACACTAAAAGTAGTTACACAATAACCCTAATTGAAAAATTACAGCTTGAGTCCTGTTAAAGGAATTGGCCAAAGTACTCTGTATTGCCCTTTATTATGCTTGGACCAGTGACAAATTCTGCAGTCAAAGCCTTGAAATAATTGTATGGGGATTTTATCACCCTTCACGACCACACAGCTTATTCAGGCTCACAATTTGGGTTAGTGTCCTTTCTTTATGGAAAGGGTATTGGAGGAAATGGGCACAGTGTTGTGGCAACACATAGGTTGTGTGACTTATATGCATGTGTGAGGCTTTTGACACATGGGCCAGCGCAAAACTGATGGGATTGAACTAAGCAAAAGTCTTACTCCAAACCCTGTTCTAGTTTCAAGCATGTTCTCAAAGAGTAATCAAGTTATGAAAAAACTAATAAAGCCAAGATAATCTGATTTCCAGGAAGACTGCATTAGCGGTTAATTGTAATTTCAATTTCTAAAATCAAAGGGTATCAGGAGGTGGTTTCCATTCCTACAATATATACAAATATTATCGGGGCAGGGATAATGTCCTTTGGCTGTAAGAACTGAGGCCTATTAGTTCAGTGGTGGTGTAAACAGAGACCTGTTTTGTGGGGTATTATGCTTAAGAGGTACAGATGAACACTGGGATTTTAAATACAGCAAATTGAGTTTGTATTCAGCTTTTAGCCTCTGGCTTTTGTCCATGTCTCCATGTAACTGTCTTGAGCATCTTCTTCTGTTAAATCAAATTTTTGGGTGTTAAACTGAGATTCTGTATTTAATTAGGAAAAATTTCAAATCAAGACCAATCACCATGCAGTGAATTCCCTTTTCCTTATATCCTTACATATAGAGTGCACTCATCTGATCTCTTCATTATCTTGCCTATCTTTTGGTTCTTAATATATTAGTGGAAATTTCAGAAGAAAATCTGGTATGCTGCGGAGCATATGACTGCATGACTGATACCACTAACAGCACTGGATCAGCAGAACCCTCCAACTCCTTAATCTACACTTTGCTAGGGATTTACACGGGTAAGTAATCTACGCAATTTTTAATGAATATCACTGATGAGGAACCTACTTCTTGTAAAACCTAACATGAATTTGCAGATTAAATATCCAAATTCTACTTTCAATACAATTTACTAAAAGAAAATGAGATCTGTAAGAGCAGTCAACCGCCCCTTCCTAAATAGTTTCAAATGCTTTGTGCCAGTGCTGTATTGTTTTTGTCTAAAGGAGCAAGACATTCTTTATGGTTTTCACCTGGACTAAAGCTGAAACTCAGTATGGTGACCCTACTGGTTTACCCAAAGTCAGAACTGCTCTACAGATAAAAGTATACCCACATTGCAGTTAGAAGACTATAGCAGTTTATCCAGTTATGCATGAGAGGCATAGTTTTAAATACATTTCCTTCAGAATCAGCAATAGTTAACTAGTTACTGATGGTATTAAGCAAGTCTATGTATGCATGCAGAGGTTCAAGGTGTTAAGAGCAGCCCAAATAGTACTTAGACTCACCATCTTCTAGTCATCTGGGGATGCTGTCAGAACTAGCTGGTGTCCTACCATCTTTAAAACACTTTTAACACAAGAACTGCACTGTAGTTAGAGGTGGACCTGAACCATGGCTCTTAAAACATAGTCATCTGGGGAAAAGTTTTGGGGTCCTTGCTGAGATTTTACACTGGTAAAGCTTGAATTATAATATCTTAGTGTGAAAGGCAAAGATAAAGAGAAGCACTAAGCGGATCAGCACATATCCCATTTAGTAACTACAGCTGCTGTAGACTTCCTTGCATAAGGCTAGAAAGGAACTAAAGACAGGGAAGGCTGATGCCATAAAAAACTGGAAAGGTAAAAATAGACATGCAAAGTCTCATCCAGTGAGGGAAGTTCAGAAGGTATCCAGCTCAAAACAAGTTATTCTCTGGATAAGGGGGAAGTATCTATCAAGGCAATAAGCCACCTTAGCTCTGTTAAAATACCTCTGCAGTGTCTGCACATAAATATACTCTATGCTCAGACAGATACACAGCCTTTGTCAAATGCTCAAAGAGTATATGATGTGGTCATAGCCAGCTGTCACTGGACAATGGCATGGCAGCAAACTCTCCCTCCTTCCCCAACTTCCATTCTAACTGGTGAGAAAATACAAAGCATACACCCCCACTTCCCTTCCAGACTGTGCTTGAGCCAATGCCTTTCTGCTAAAGGCAAGTTTGGCTCATGAGGTTAAATTTAAATTTGATGACTAACATATACAGGACTCCCTTAGGCTTTGCTCATGCAAAATGAATGCAACCCTGCTGTCTACTGACCCCATGTCAGTAGGGTTTCATTTTTCTTTTAAGCTCTTAATAAAAGATACATCTTTTCCTACCGTGAGGGAAACCAGATAGCTAAATATTTAATTCACAGACATTTTTTTAAATATGTCTTCTATGTGATTGCTGAATACATATTATGCCCATCTTGGGTGGAGACAATAATGGATATGTCTTTTATTGTTCAGTTTTCTCAGGGACTGTGGATGTTTCTATTTATGTTCCTATCACCCACTATTAAGCCATGTTGTTACTTATCTCCTATAGTTGCTCTTAATTCCTTTGACACATTTGTTAGAATATTTGTCTTGTAAATGTGCATGTCCTGCTCTTGCCTGTATAAGTCCTGCAATCAGCTCATGAGCACTAATAAACACCCCGGCAGAACTGACATTGACTTGCATCATAAAGGATTTACATCTCAGCTACACTGGAGAACCAAGGCACTGGAGAATATAATTTCATTTCTGGAGACAAGGACGTGAACTAATAAGCACTTAAAGACTGAGGCAATTTACTATAAATCTGCTAATGTATTTGGACATTAAAAGTTCACAAAAAAGAACATGCCCATGTACAGTAATACAGGAGCATATTAAACAGGCAACATGGATGTGAAGAGGTGCCTAGTACTCTTACTATGAAATCTACTTGTTTCCATGGATGGAATTCCAGTCAACATAAGTAAGAGACACATAATCATACCTCACATCTGTAACAAAGCAATCAGTTGTGAAATTGAGGCTGCTTCATATATATTATGAGACAGTTATTTTCTTTATAACATGAAAAAAATTGTATTGGTTCCCTCCACAAGCAACAAACCTAGACTGATGCATACATGACCATTTTTTGATTACCAACCTCATGTATTCTTTCACATACTGCTTCTGCCAGGAAATTATACGTTCAAAGCTGTAATTTCCTTATTTTTCAAGTCACACCAAGTTTATCACTCATCTTTTTATAAAAAGCAACATATAATGGGATCCAAGACAGCAGATCGACTTCTAGTCCTTTGTTTTTCTTTCTTCTTTAAAGGAAGATCCTCCCCTAACCATAAAATGCTTGGCATTGGAAGTCAATATTCCTCTCTTGTGTTGATTTAAAGCATTTTGATAGCTCCCGAGGGAGCTGTTTCTGGACAGCTCCCCATCCCTGTGGCCTCTGGCTTGCCCTGGAAGGGTGAGTGATTACCCTCTGTGGCCATGCAGCTGGTCTGGCGGCTGTCACAACAGGCTGGTCACAGTTAAGCTGAGGGGATTTGCGAGGTTCACAGCTGTACGAAGAAGATGTGAATGTAGATCAGGCCTTTTTGTTTACACAGAAACAGCCTTTACACTGAAGTGGAATCAGAGGCATCTGCCAAAATATCCCACAGAGAGCTAAGCACTAAGTCAGAACAATAACAGCAGCAAGTGACTTCCCATCATTCTTCCTGCTTTCCTCAGTTTTTCATGAATTTTTTTCTTGTTTTTGCAGCTAGTGGTGTGCTAGCTGTGTTGCTGATTGTTATATTTCTGGACCAGATCAAATCTGACAAAGCAGAAACTGAGAAAGAAATACTAGAGACACCATCCTTTTGGTCTACGTTCCTAGCAACTTTCCAGCATCTTAAAGACAAAAGACAGTGTCTTCTAATTCCTCTGACAATGTACAGTGGGTTTGAACAGGGATTTCTTTCTGGTGACTACACAAAGGTGTGGATGACAATGAAAATCTATTCCTGTCTGATTTTTTTGTGTGCTTTTGTATCATAATATTGCATCTGATCTATATTCGCTTGTTAAATTAAGAAGTTTTAAAAAATGATTTGTGGTTTGATAAATTACTACTTACTTCTACTTGAATGACCTCTGAGTGACATCTTCAAATAGGAGAGGCCAGCAGTAAATATGTCCCTTGGAACAGCCTCAAAAAGAACACTGTAGAGAGCTTAACTCACCAGTGGAGGCCACAGCAGAGTGCTACAGGTTCAAACTTTTTGGCTTGTTGTAAATAACAAACTGGGAGAAGAGCCAGAAGTCTGCAAAGCTTTTATATCTTCCTTCCTTCTGGTTTCCTTAGAGTTTGGGTAAGTGCAAGTCAGCACACATACCATGTATTTTATTTTGGCAACCTTTACGGTAAGAGGGGAAATCCTCAACATGGCTGGCTGAAAGCTCTCACCAGTCACTAGTGCAACAAGTCCAAACTATGAAAGACTAAAATGATCAAAACCACCTCTGCTCCTCCAGTTTCTCTACACACCCAGGCACACAGCAGGTGTGTTCTCCAGACTTTCATTGAGAAAGTCTCCAATAAAAGGGGGCAATTGCCCTGAGCTGTTATTTGACACTTAAACTTTCAAACCCTGGACATAAGAAGACGGAAGTGTGCACCAGCTGCTGTAATTGAATGGGTTAAAAGGGGCATGGCCACCTCCATTGGTTGTATACTCTTAAGGTGAGGTCCTCTTCATTTCTTGGGAGCTGCTCTGTAATGAGCATAGTGCTGACTGACAATTTTCATCTCTTGGGCTATGAGGAGAAGGGTAAAAAATTCCTAGTTCTACTTCCAGAAGTTTTATTTGCGTAGTAAGCAGTGCTCTGATTTCTTCCACTTATTACTGCTCTGTTTGCATGGCATCAGTCTGCTTGGGATCTGGGTCAGGAATATCACTGCTGAAGGCCAACTATGTCAGTACACTATGAGCTTGTCAGCAAACTTTGTAGCCATGCTCCTTTGATCTTGTTCATGCTGGCTATTTGCCTAATATTCAGGCTAAGACCCTTGAACCTTAGCTGCATATTTTCACTGAAGAAAACATGACACCATCTCTCCTCTTCCAGGCTTATGTGACCTGTGCCCTGGGGATACATTATGTTGGTTATGTGATGATCTGCTTTTCGGCTGTAAATTCTCTCTGCTCTCTGCTCTTCGGAAAGATCTCTCAGTTCACGGGTAGAAAACTTCTATTTGCATTAGGTATGTAAAGGTCATTTGAAGGACTGATCACTTCATGTAATGTATCAAATCCAGTGTTCCCCACTTTGCAGGCACTGCAAATGGAGAGCTCACTGTCAGCTATCAATTAAAGCCAAAGTCCATCTGGAGGCAAACTTCATTCATGAGAAGAGAAGCAGCACAGTCAACAGTTAATTGAGATCATTGCCTTGCATGACTTTGCTGGTGGTATAGTTCACCCTGCTTTTGAGATCACTATCTACTCAGAAAATTTGATGCTTAACTGTTTTAATGCAACCAGTGATACATGATCTTAGAATACAATGTTGAGGCCTACACAATACCTGAGAAGGAGTTCTCCACTGGGCTAAACCCTCCTCACCTTTATGGAATGAAAGCTCTGCAAAACTGAGAATCTTATGAGATACACTGTTGATTTGAGTCTCACGGAATGGTGAACTTGGAAATTTCAGTAATCAGTCTGGGAATTTCAGGAAAACTTTTAAAGATTGACCTGGTGTCTTTTTCACTGCTTGTGCTATAGGGAGAAAAATTAAAGAAAATCATGTGTCAGGCTAGAATAACTTGAGAGCTTGTGTATGGGACAGTAATTTTCAGGTTGCCATAAGAAGAGATTTGTATATTTAGGAACAACTCCCTCTCCAGAGAACCCTGTGCCAATGAGTAACAGAGTAATGAAGGCAGAAAAATACCAAGAGTATTTTAGAAATATTTCATTTATGTCCCTGTATCCACTAAGCGTACTGAAGTGCACTATTACCTTACTTCCACTACACAGTAACATGTATTAGGAATGTCACTGACTTAGTGAACTTGCATCTATACATCCTAGACATTTCCTCCACTGGAAATTTTAAACCTAGGCAAGGAAGAAGACATTTAGGTTCCTTTATGCTACAATGACTTGTTCAGAGATTCTCTGTATGTGTCTGTCCTAGGTGCATATCTCACTCTGTGAAACTCAAATTAAAAAAACAGCCCAACACATAATAATAATAATCATCATCATCATCATAATACAATACAGGACTAGTAATGCAAGACCACTGAAACTGTCAGTTATGTTTGATGGTCTTTGTACTCAGCCTATGAAAGTGCATCTGTAAAGGGAAGAATCAGTGACTCATTTACAAACTGCTTTTTAAAAAAAGATAAAACATCACAAGACCCTCTAGATATCCTTAACTGTCTCCTCTAGCCCTGGAAGGAAATCTACATTTCTTCCCCTTTCCACATGCCTCACACGGTGACTGCAAGTATTTCAGCAGCCCCTTCTTCTACTCAGTGGCAGTTCTTGTCCCTTGAGCTAACAGCCGTATCTGCGCCAAGGATCTCTCAGCTCAGAACACTGCTCAGAATTATTAATTGAAGACTGTCAAAGGACTGCATTGTCTTGTATTTCATGTGATATCAACTCAGTCAGTGCATGTACAGTGAACCAGAAAGATTTTAAGATTGCCTTGTGCTCTAGTTGGGGGAAAAATTTGAAATT
>VWZO01002406.1:42108-53644 GCA_013396975.1 Bucco capensis | reverse complement strand
TCCATCAGGTCCATGTCCTTTCTGTATTGAGGGCTCCAGAACTGGACACAGTATTCCAGATGAGGTCTCACTAGAGCAGAGTAAAGTGGCAGAATCGCCTCTCTGGATCTGCTGGCCATGCTTCTTTTTATGCAGCCCAGCATGCGATGTCTGTTACTGGAATTATACCATTGGACTTCTTCTATGATGCTTTGCAATTGTTCTTACCATCTTTTAAGTTTTTCTGCTTTGTGATACAGTGCAACAATTATGTCCTGACAGTTCAGATAATGTGATGATACAAACTGACTTCTGTATGGGATTATTGAAATCAAAATTAGAGCAAGTTTTCTTCTATAGACTAAAGATAGACTCTAAAATGCCAGAGAGGGCAAGAAAGAGCTATAGTCTGTGATAACTTGTAGTATGCTCATGACTGTCAGTTACATTCTTTTTAAATCAATGTCATAGCCTGTGTCAGTAAGACACTTGCATGCTTTCCCATCTGGTCCCATATTTTGCCTCTTATTTCATGAATATCGTTTTCCTCTACATCAAATTAATGTTTAGCGATTGCCATAGGAACATGCACATGACAGAACTAGCTTATCTGGGTCTGCATAAGGTTATGTGTCTTGACCTCCCTCCCTCTGGTTTCTCTGGTTACTTCAGTAGCTTAGATGATTTCACCCACTAGATAAATTATCATGTTCCTCCTAGAAAGCCAAAGGGAAAACAATACAGTCCTTTGCCTGGCACTTACAATAATCTCCCTTCAAACACAAGCAGAGTCCCTGCCTCTACACAAGGAAGGGACCAACCAGACTTCTCTGTTCCTCCAGCTCATATGCTTTAGAGAAGAGCTAATAGGTACATCAAGGGGCATCCTTTCATCTTCTTTCAACCCATAGTATTGTGTCTTTGGTACAATTTTAAATCAGTGCTCTTATCATTCAGGTTCATGGAAGGACATCAGTGCTCTCTGTGAAGTAAAGCTGTTCATTCATTTCATGCTGTCAGCCACAGTCTTCCTAGTGGTTCATCAGATTTCTTCCCACCAATCTTGAGAGCCACATCTTTGTCTTCCACTTGGAAAAGGGACCTGTCCTTTATCCTGCTTCTCTTTTATAGAGCGAGTGTTGCCCTCAGACACTTGGTTTCTTTCAAGATCACAGAGGGTTTGAGATTGAAAGGGACCTGGTCCAAACCCCTTGCTCAAGGAGGGCCACACAGGCAGAGCTAATTACCCAGGACCACATACTGGGTAAAAGGACATGCTTTTGAATATCTCCAGGGAAGGAGACTCCACATACTCCCTGGGCAACCTGTCCTAGTGTTCAGGCACCCTCAAAGTGAAAAACCTTTTCCAGATGTTCAGAGACAACCACCAGTGTTTCAGTCTGTACGCATTTTCTCTTGTCCACTTTTCTTGGACACTGCTGGCTCCATCCTCTTTGCACTCTGCCTTCTGGGATTTACACCCTTCAAAAACACCTCCTCAGTAAGATCCCTGCATGCCTGACAAAGCCAAACCTGATGCCTTTGCTAGGAAAAAAGGGCTAAGTGCAGAGAACATAAGCATCAGACAAGGTGACTGAGAAGTAGCTGCACTTCCCAACTCCCCTGCAAGTCACAGGCAATGGACAACACTTCATGCTTACTTGATGTCAAGTGAGCTCTGCAGTTATGTGACAAGACTGACCTACTACAGCACTGTAATAGGTCATTTCCATTCCCAGATTCTTCTAGGATACTTGTGAAAATTTCATGTTTATCTGGCAAAAACCCAAGTGTTTCTTACACAGTATCTTACATTCTTCAGCTGCTCCACAGCTCCCAGATATAAAATTATACAGTTTTCTTTGTCACATTGTCATGCTGAAACACTGAGTGATGACATGAAACTTTATCAGAGATGTGTATTGACATTTCTCCATAATGCTGCATCCCAGAACAGGATCTTCAGTTTGACACGCCCATTTAGGACTAAGTCTCGTCTCCTCTTCATCAGTTTTATACAGACATACATCACAGGAAAAATTCCCAGCTCCAGAAACTATGATGTAAGATACGACCTCTAAAACAGTACTGGGGACTAAGGTCTGTGGCCCTTTCTTTGGCAAGCTCCCATGACTGCTGCTTGGGCCTCAGTAGATCAACCTCTGAATAAATACAATGGCATTGTGCCACATACTTAAGGCATTCTGTGGTACCTGAAGATGGCTTACCTTGGTCTGCTGTGGATAGTTAGTGCTGCACTTCCCCCTAGAGGATGGATAGGCTTACAGTAGCTGAGTCACTTCATCTTACAAAGGTTTCCTAATGTATATGCATATGTGTGTACGCTCTTATTTCCAATGAAAGCTGCTTCATTTCAGAGTGTGTGGTGCCCTCTTCTATCTAACCTAAACACAGACACCAGTATTACCCCCCTGGCAATAACTAGGCTTGGGGCATAAAAACTGTGTACCACAGAGCAATTGGGTAGACTATAGTCAAAAAAAGTTCTTTCCAGGGTGATGTGCATCTTCAGAAAGGATACAAATCAGTCTGAAAATTTTATAAACCTGGACTGAAATGATTTCCAGCAGGTACTCCTGCTCCAGGTGATGGAGTACAAAAACAAGCGGTGGTAAACAGGGAGAATAACTTCCATGGAAGCTGCAAGAATACAGACTTAGCAGCCTCTCCACTAGCCGCCCTGACAGGTCCTGCTAAGACTTCAGTCAGGCAACTTGCACCATGCTGCACTCAACACTGTCTATGATAAGGACAAATATTTAAGTTCAAGGCAAAACCACCATTGTGCTCCTATATAACTGCTAGCTAATATCACATGTGTATCTTTGAAACAAGAACTTTCCTACCTAGTCAGCTCTTCCTATAGCTGAGCCTTGGACTAGATTCTCACTCAATTCTCCAATTATTTTGATTGTAAAAGAAGACCTCAAAATAGCAAGGGAAAAAAGGTACCAGCTGAAGGACAGGATCTTTACACATAACATTTTTGTGGCATCAGAAATCTTCCTGTACTAAACTCTTCTCACTAATTCCTTTCCTGAAGATAACGCAGGTCCTATCAGCAAAATTATATGAACAACTTGTACTCGTACATTTATTAGGCAAATGTATGAAGGATTATCAAATAATTCACAATAGAATACACTCAGCCAGTTTAATGAACTGAATACATCTTGTAATGTAGTTGTCCAGATATTCTATCATTTCTAAATTGAAACATCTAGTAAATGTCTTCTTATAGTCATCAGGATGCAGTAAGTTTTTACATACAGATGATGTCTCCTCCTTCTTAACAAAATTGAAGAGTTAGTTGTGCTCCACTGTGCCTTTCAGCTGAATGTGTATCAAACAGATGCATTGTTAGAGAAGTAGGTGAGAAGACTCAAAGTTCATGATATTCCTCCCCTTCCCTCCCTGCATACCACAACTGAGTCAGTGGAAGCACCTGCTTCTTTATCACTGCTGATGCTAGCTCAGCACCCAGAGGAAAGCAGGTCATCTCCCCTTCCCTGTGTGCCTGACTACTCAGATCTGGAGGCTGGGAATCCCTCTCTGACTCATAGTTTTGGATTTGCAGTTGGCTGAACTCAGAGGGATTTTCCTAGTGAGCACAACTGTGTTAAGATGACCATTTTAACTAAGTTTCTATGTCAAGCAAGTTTTCCAGTTTCTGCTCAGAGGTTCTACATACAGCANGCAGTTGGCTGAACTCAGAGGGATTTTCCTAGTGAGCACAACTGTGTTAAGATGACTATTTTAACTAAGTTTCTATGTCAAGCAAGTTTTCCAGTTTCTGCTCANAGGACCTCGCTGCCAGCGTCCAAGCTTGCTAGGCCCTGGCAGATGAACCTTAGGACTAAAGGGTGGGTCCAGCTCTGCGCATGCTGTGTCTCACCTAAAAAAAATCCATAGCAGGCTCGAGGGTGCTGTCTGCTATCCTCTTTTTATCAGCGCGCTTGGAAAAGGCGCTGATGTGGAGCGTGGATGGAGCCCTCCCTGGATCTTCGTTCGCGAAGCCTAGCCATACATACATGTCAAGCAAGTTTTCCAGTTTCTGCTCTGAGGTTCTACATACAGCAAGTATATTCTTTTTGCCTACCCATGCAGGAACCAAAAATTTGAAAATCTGATTATCTCAGAGAAGTCTTTTCTGCATATGAAATCTGAGCTCAGTTGTAGTGCCCCCCTCGACTTTCTGATTTAAGTGTTCTGAGTCAGTTTGTTTCTCTTAACCTGCCAAGTATGACTAGCACATGTTACTACTGTTGGCAACATTGTGTGAGCCTCATCTGGGAGCAATGCGAGGCCACATTCTGGTGAAAACAAATGACATGGATTTTACATGAACAGTCTCTTAGGCAGGCAAAAGAAATGGTTTGAAGAACAGGTAGACAGGGCATGCAGGATCCATGCAGGTTCCCCACAAAATGGTGAAGGATGGCAGTAGGGAGGTCGCTATGGTTCTTTGATGCTTTCTACCCCACACTGGAAGAGTAACTTGGTCTATAAGGACCATGTTGTCCCTAGGTGAAGCCACCAGCTTTATGAAAGTCTATAAAGACTTTCTCTAACCTTGTCAATAGTTATACACGGAGACTCTACAGTGTCATGGTCCACTGCTGGCCATCTCCTCTTCCTCCTTACTTACTCACTTGTCAGTGCAAGAACCTTCCTTTTTGTGGCTCATAGTTTCAAAAATAAACTTCCTGACATCTCACTTCAAGCCCATCCTTTCTTCCTTCCTCCAATTTTCTTTCCCTTTTTATCTGATATTCTATATTCTGTCATTTTTGCCCTGTTATTACACTTATAACAATTTACAGGAGCACAAAGATGGTCGTATTTTCTCCTCTCAGACATTTATGAGGAAAGGTCTGTCCTTCCCACTGTGGTGTATTTGTTCCTTTTGCAGAAAATAAATGGTTGCAGATATAATCTTAATCTTAAACCATGTCGGACTCTATGGCATTTTATTTGAGAAACACAAGGAGGCTGCCTTTGCAAATTACCGTCTCTGGGAATCACTTGGATTTGTCATCGCCTTTGGTTATAGCACCAAATTGCAAGTCTACATTAAACTCTATATTGTGTTGTCTGTGCTTGTTTTGTCTATGGTGACATATGGAGCAGTTGAATACCTCGAAGCTAAGAGCAGCCTTGGGACACCTACTGCTGCAAAGAAGAAAAATGTAGGACCACTCACCCAAGAAACACACATGTAATCCAACAGGCTCAGAGCAGTGGAGGCAAAGCAAACTGGCCAGCTCCCACAGACATGTCTCCAAGGGTATTCCAACATGTACTGTCTCCAGAAAGTTGGTGAAGGAACAGATTTCAAGGCCAGTTTATGCAAATATTTTAGGAGTAAAAATCTCTTTTTACTTTATGAGGGAACATTATCTGACTTCATCCTTTCACATGGACGGCCAACTAAATGTTTTCTCCTTTTTCTAAAAAATAATAAAGTATTAATGAATGTAGACAAGACAAAGTCCTTACACTTTTGTATCTGTGGATCAGACTGAGTACTATAATTTTACAAGCAAACTTGAAAAGTCCACATGTGAAATCAGAAGATGACAGCAACTGGCATTACTTAGCTGCTTGCAGACAATATACATAATTTCATGGAACCAGTAATTATAAAGATTTATATTGTTCTTATCCTGCATTCTTTAGCACTTGCTGTAAATAACATCAAGTTATAAGCTGGCTATATCTATGGTTCATATCGGAACACCACAAAACTCATTAACCACTGAGTCCACCAGCTTGTCTCAAGTCAGCAGACAACTGTGGTTTTGCCCATGTCATCTCTCTGTTCCAGCACTCTTTCCCTTTTGGTTTCCCTCTCTCCAATTTTTCCATCACCACTTACAGCAGCTTTTTCCCAAAAGAGATGTCTTTTCACATGACCAAATTATTATTTCAGTCATAATGAACTTTCTCTGCTTTCCCATCCACAGAACTGTTTTCAACATAAGCAGCCAGGGCATATTACATGGGGAACCTGTCCAAAAAGAGGGTGCAGACAACAGTGCAAGTTACATAGTGAAAAAGGAGGATATACCTATGCTATAACAGCTCCTTGAGATCTACATGCACTTAGCAGTGGCTTAAATGAGGATTTTCTTCATCTCATTTCAACATCTGTTTAGTTTTATCTGTACTATATTGTTTCCAGATTTGGATTTTTGTGGTTTTACTGTAAGTAGAAGAGTACTACAGTGCAATTACTGGGCACTGTCCCCACATTCTGATGAGAAAGCACTGTATAGATATCATGATCATTATTGGTAATGACACTGTGATCAGATACTCCTTGTGAGGTAGACAGAATAAAAGTAATAGAAGATAAATCTCCAAGATTAGTGCTGCCCCTGGAAATAAATTACATGGCTAGTTAAGTTGCTGCATGCTGTGGAACAGCATTTGAAACTACTTCTTCTCAGATACTAACAATAACAGGAGGATGAGGCACCATCTAGTGTGACAACATGATAAAAAGCAGGAATATAATCTATGTGGAAAAAAAATCTGCAAATTGTTAGGGCTTTTAAACGGCAGTACATTTCATGCTACTTTACTATGTCTCTTTCTTTTCTTGTTTGCAAGCATATGGACTCCCCTCCAGACTTCATCTGTGTTGACTCATGACTTTTCAAATGATGAGCTTCTTTCCTGGGTCTCATACAATTAAGTAGAGTTCACAGTGTCCTGCAGAATAGGTGGTGACAGGTGGGCTGCCTCATGGATCCACCTCTTGTACCTTTGCCCTGTTAGCTCAAAGGCATGTTGTTAATGTCTCTCTGTTTGAAATACAAATGGCAAAATTACTGTATCTGCAGAATCCTGAAGGCCTCCCAGCTGCCCAGAGCTTACAGATAGCTTTCCTAGACTGTTGCTAATTCTCACCTTGCGCTGCTTCCNATCCATTGCACAGGCTCGAGGGTGCTATCTGCTATCCTCTTTTTATCAGCGCGCTTGGAAAGGGCGCTGATGAGGAACGTGGGTGGAGCCCTCCCTGGATCTTCGTTCGCGAAGCCTAGCCATACATACATTTCATCTCAATAATGGAGAGTGAAACACATCTCTGAATCCTCCTGTGATGCTCTTTTACAGAGCAGTGTTCAACTGCAAGTGAAACAAAGATGATTTTTGACATCAACATCAGAGGAAATCTGATCTGTGTGAATGTAATCATTTATTTTTTATTTGTAGCAGCCTAACAGAAATCAAGATCTCACTACATGAGATGCTATACAACCTTAGAACAAAAAGATAATCCCTCCTTCCAAGGATATACAGCTTGATATATTTTTCTCTGTACTCCTATACTGCTTCTGGCTGGGGTGGAGATAATATTCTTCAGAGCAGCCCATAGGGCACAGTGTTTGGGATTTTTGTAACTAAAACTGTTGATAACACACCAGTGGTTTGGCTGTTGCTGAGCAGAACTTGCACAGAGTCCAGGTTTTCTCTTTTTCCTACTCAGTGAGTAGGTTGCAGGTACTCAAGAAACTGGTAAGTGATGCAAGCAGGACAGCTGAGGTAGACTGACCAAAGGGATATCTCTTACCACACAATGCCATGCTCAGCATGCATGGCATGCTCAAGGGAAAGGAGGAGGAAGTGGGGATGTTCCTGGTTATGGCATTTGTCTTCCCAAGAAACTGCTATGTGCACTGAGGTCTTGCTTTCTAGAAAGTGGCTGGACAACTTCCTGCTGATAAGTAGTGAATTAATTCCTTATCTTGCTTTGTTTGCACATATAGATTGTCTTTATCTCAACCCAGGGATTTTATTACTTTTGCTCTGCTGATTCTCTCACCCATCCCACTGGTGGGTGACATCCCAGGAAATGGCTCCTCACTCCACAGATGCCAGTAGAGACCATGAGGAGCTACCAAGGAGCAAGAAGAATGTGCTCTCATCTTGGAGAGAACCTCAGTATCACTGACACAGAATCAGCATGGGAGACAGGACCTTGGGCCTATAATCTGGGGAGCTGTTTTATACTCTTGATTTTGTCATGGAACTTTACTGTAGTCATTTTCCCAGTTGTAAAGTAAGGGGGGAAACTACTCTTCCATCCCACAGGTAGCATGAGGAAAAACTACATTACCTTGCTAATGAAAGCCACAGCTACATATGGTGATGCTTACTCCTGGAACAGGGCAAGAATAAAAATGTCCATCTGTCCTGGACATGATCTAAACAGAAATTACCACTTAGGACATGATTATGCATGGGCAGTATAAATTTATAAAATTTATGTGGTTTTCTTTACTATAAAGGCAATAGGGATTTTGCTGCACAGTATGTGAAAACAACTTTAGGCAGAAGTTTAGCTAGGAACATGCCTTCACTGAAATGCAAGAAACAAAATGATAGTTGAGGTTGCAGTGGCATGAATCAACCTATTGATACATGAAGTAATTGCTTCCATGAGGCTCATAATATCATGGTATTTTATAGCACAAGCCAAAGGTCTAAGCATGCTGCTGGAGGGTCTCAGACGCATGCATAGGTGGTGGGAGGGATGCAGAAGCTCAACTGGCATCTGCAGCTCTCAGGACACCTGCACCTGCTCCTGCTGGTGCATGAGTCTATGGAGCAGTTTCTCTCCATGAGGCCTACAGGGACAGAGATCCATCCTGGGCCACTGGAGGGGCTGAGCTGGCATGCCCTGACCCCCAAGGGAGAGGACAGCACCATGAACGAGGGCAGTGGGTAAAGAATGACAAAGGAGAAGGGGGAGCTACAGCTAATGGGTGTTTTCCCTTCTGGGCACCCTGGGTATGTACCTTACCTGGGAGGCTCAGGTAAAAAAAACTGCAGATAGATAGTTAAAATAATAAACAGCCCCAGACCCTGCAAGGGAAGAGCTGGGGCAGCTGGAAGGAACAAATTGTAATTTTTTTACAGAAAAAGTATCCCTGTCCAACTCAGCTGCACATTGCATTGAGTCCTTCCAGGTGTGACGTGTTCCCTTGGATTCTGTAGTTGTTTGGAACGCAGAGGCTACTCATTCTGGAGTCCAAAACTCAACCTGAAAAGAACAAACAAGGATGTCACTGTGGTAATAGGATGTAAAGGAGTCTTATCTCACATATGTCCTGCCCACTTTGTATTTCTTTTGCTTTCTACTTTCTGGGGGGAGGTAGAAGTCAGTATGTTAATTCTATGTCAGAATGGTCCCCAGCACAAACTCTTCTGTCATCCAAGACACTCTCTATTCCAAACATGGAACGGCTGTGCAGGGCTTCAGAAAATTAAAACTGAGAGAAGCTGCTATACACTTAAATCTACAGGTCTGTGGGACTTTTTATCCGCCATGCTGACAGCCAGTAAGACAGGTGGTTAAGTTTGAGTCTTGCATATATCGAATTAGGTGGGGAGGGAAGAGCACACATCATGAACTCTTTATATGAGAATTGCTATGCCCAAAATAACCCAAAATGTGTTTCTTTCAACTGAAATATAGCCTTTGACTTTTGACTCGTAGACCATAGAAACATACAGGGACAACATGCTTTGAAAGTACATTGAGAGTGACAGGCATTAAGATCATAGTGAGGATGATGACCTCTAGCACAATCTATGGCACTGATTTGTTTCCTTCCTGTATTTTCTTCTTTCAGCTAGCAAGAGGGAAATGATGGCAGATGACTATGATGCAAGAGATACCTTGAGGCTGTCAGTATTCTGCTGCCACGAGAATGTCCTTGCAATAGTCTACGAGGTTTTACTGGAATGTGACTGGTCTGAATTTGACAAAAAGGAGCAAGATGATGCAGACTGGAACCTGTACTGTCACCTTTCCGCATGCCAGACCACTACAGCATTAAACCATAGCAGAGACTCAACCACTACCAAGAAGCTTTTTGGATCACCAGAAAAGACTACTTAGCAAGGCTTCTGAAATGTGTGAATAGAACATATGGATCAGCTCTGTATGAATTTAGTCCAGTGGCAATCATCATGCCCAATGACTATGTCAAATTTATAGCAGAATACAGCAGGGAGAGACAGTCACTAGTCAGAAGATGTACCTACTGGATTTGCAAGCCTGTGGATCTTTCCTGTAAGAGGGGTATACGTATTTTTCAAGACATAAAAGACTTAGTATATGACTGTATAGTCATTGTGCAGAGAACATTAGTAACTCCTTGTTCATTTCAGGGTATAAGTTGGATTTGAATCTTTATATGTGTGTCACCACTTTTTACTCCCTTACTGTTTATACTTATGAAGGACCGGTGAAGTTTGCCACTGAAAAGATTGACTTCAGTTTTCTGGACAATGTATGTGCCCACCTAACTAACACCAGCATCAAGAAATATGGAGCCTCATATAAAGAAGGGATTGGTTGTGGTTGCAGATGGACATTCAGCAAATTTCATTCCTACCTTCAAATATGTGGGGTTGATAACAGGGTCCTCTGGCAGAAGATCAGTAACATACTGGTTGTCACCCTGCTCGCTGTAACCCCCTTATCAATGTGTTCCAAGTGCTCTGAGTTCTTTGGCTTCGATATACTGGTTGATGCCAAATTCAAGCCATGGCTTTTAGAAGTCAGCTACAGCCCTGTATTTTGTTTAGATTGTTCTATTGATGACACTGTGAAAACTTCATTATATTGTTAAACTGCTGAGCTACAGGCAGATCAACAATTTCAGGCAAAACCAAGCAGCTGGGGTAGAGGCTGCAGAAGGCAGGTTACTTGAGCACAGCTGGTGAGAGCACCACCAAGGAGACTCCTAGCTTACTCATTTGCCAAAAAGTGGCTAAATGTACTTCTGCTTCTTGTGTGCAATCTGCACTGCAGGCTACAAGAGGATCCATTTGTAAGGTGGCTACTCCGACCAAGAAAACTGCCAGAGCATATCCAAGAAAAACACTGACTTACCAGCTGCACGAAAGGATAAAAGTGTCAAAAACACCCTCCCAAGCAAAAGCTGAAGCTAAAAATAACTCCCAGGAACTGGGCATTTACCACACAAGCTTGCCCAACTCAGCCACTGGTTACCTACAACTTCTGCAACTACAAGTTAGCTACAGATGCTTACTTCCTCTCTGATAGAGACCAGAGACCTATACCCTGCATAGGAGATTTTGTCCTTATTTTTCCTTTCAATGAAGCTGCACTTCAAGCTTCCAGGGATGGGACAGATATAAACAGCATCATAAAGGAAATCAGCAAATTAATGAGAAAATAGTTACCTTCAAAACAGCAGAACACAAAGAAAATGGCAGGCTAGTTAATTTCTGTGTAACTTCATAATGTTAGGTTATATAAGCATATCTTAAATGACAACTTTAGCTGGAAGGAAGCAGATGTACACGGAAATTATCATAGAATCATAGAATCATAGAATGGCCAGGTTGGAAGGGACCTCAAAGATCATCTAGTCCCAACACCCCTGCTGTAGGCAGGGACACCTCCCACTAGAGCAGCTTGCTCACAGCCCCAGCCAGCCTGGCCTTCAAAACTTCTAGGGATGGGGCTGCCACCACCTCTCTGGGCAACCTG
>VWZO01002406.1:4232-42095 GCA_013396975.1 Bucco capensis | reverse complement strand
GATTTCTCCTGCCCAGATGCAGGACCTTACATTTAGACTTGTTAAACTTCATTTTGTTTTCTTGGGCCCACTTCTCAAGCCTGTCCAGGTCCCTCTGAATGGCATCTCGGCCTCCTGGCGTGTCAACCACACCCATCAGCTTGGTGTCATCTGCAAATTTGCTGAGGGTGCACTCCATACCCACATCCAGGTCATTAATGAAAATATTAAAGAGCACCGGTCCCAAAACCGAGCCCTGAGGGACACCACTAGTCACCGCTCTCCACCCAGACATAGAGCCATTAACCATTATAGTAGGAAGAGATACCTTAAAATCCACAATCTAAAAATTGCAATTTAGCAGTTACCACAAAAGATTATTTTTTAAAATTAAAGTACTTTTATTTTAAGTAATTCTTGCAATATTAAAGTAATCCCAGAATAAAGAGGAAATTGCATTTCTCATAACATCCTCAAAAATACCAATCTTTTTTATTTTTGTCAACAATCTTTGCCTCTTCTCTTTTCCTAACAAGGGAGGCTTTATGACTTGAGAAACGGGTCACTTTACACCAGAGAGTATTCAACATACACTCAGTTTACAGAGGTGCAGGTAATATGAATGACACAAAACTATCATGTTTTTGAAGAACCCAGTCAGCTTCCCAACATTAATTTCCAGAATTATTTTTGCATTGTATCAAACAACAGTATGAAGTAAGTTTCATTTTATCATTTTCTTTAGAAATTCTTATGGAAAGTAATTATTTAAAAATCTATATTCTGCTCCAGTGTTTTGTTTAAGATAAACTCTTAATAAAGAAATTATTATGCTCCCCAAGGTAACAGATCATTTTTATCAGAGGGCAGAATATAAACTGCAAATTACCACATTCAGAAAACGAGATCGAAGTTCTCTTGCAGACTGAATTTGTCACCTGATAGTCACAGTGGTTAGGCAGTTTTGTTTTGCTTGCAGTAAAATTGGTGATCATCTGTCTATGGAAAAATACTAACATTGAACTGAAATATTTGAGATGATAATCAAAATTCTACCCTTCCCTTGTACACCTTTGCTGCCCCCACTGTCTGAACGGAATTAACTCTGTTCAGAAGTCACAGTGCATTCTAAATCTGAATCAAAACTGAGGCTAAATACTGGCTGCAGCAGGCTTCCACTAATGTCAGATAACCTGTGGAAAGAGGAGAAGTGATGTTTCCCAACTGTGTTCCACTCCCTGAAGGATTCATAAAAAGTTCTTCTTTATAAACTCTCTATGACAAAAACCAGTAAAGTAGGTATGTGTAGTGCTAGAGTTTAAGTACATAGGCAGTCAGATTTAATTTGCATATTTGTGTTCCTACAACTGTGAACTACAATTGGTAGAGCCGTTACTGCTCCTAGTTAACTAAAGCAAGTGGAAGGTGGAGGAGATAGGGTGTGGGAATCAGCTTGTGAAAAATATGGCATGTGTCATAACTAGTCTGTGAAGGACTTGCAGTTACAACATATTCGACGAAACTTGTCGTTTATGTAGGTGTTCTTCTGTCTCCTTTTCAAACCCTTTGCTATTACACTACCAAGTATCACTTGAAAACATGTCTTGATAAAACAGCAAGCAGACAGGGGCTGGCAAAAGTACTGTGAAATCCTCAGTAGTCTCACCCTTTGATTTTATTAATGGAAGGTTTGCCGTTGATTTGACAGAAAGCAGAATCAGACCTGTGCTTTTTTACCATTAAAAACCTCCCTGTAAGCAGGTGCTAACAAGGTGAATGCATATGTCAGCAAGGTGCTTGCACACATGCATTGCTGCATGTGTGGTTTTAGGGACTGACTTACATGTATCCCTATGTGTTACACCTGTGCAGGACCATAGGCCAAATTATTCCAGAATCAAAATGCTTGTTGCAAGCACAGTCGAGAGTGCTTAGTAAAGCAAGGAGCAAACAGCATACAAACAAAATTGTTCCTTATTTCATTTACAATTAGAAGTGATTATATACACAGGTTATTGAATGGCAAACAGCAATTAAGCCTAGATGAAAAAAACCAGTAAGCCTATTTTCTGTATTAATACAGACACAAAGAGAAAGTCAGCATATTAACTGGAGAACAGGGACTTTTTGTTAAAAGGAATTCCTGGAAATAAAACCAGTGATCCTTCATAAAACATTAGTGTTATATCTAGTTTCCCAGCCAAATTGAAAACATTAGTTTCATACACTTTGTTTGTGATGCTTAATTGAGGGGGGAAAAATTGACATATATTTGGTTTGGTCAGTATAAGGCAACATGGAACTAAAATTCTTAGAGAAAGACATGGAAAAGAATGATATCTTGGATGTCTTTTAATTAGAGTTTCTTTTTACAAAACAGGTAAAACATAGTAAATATTTCCACAGTGAAAAGCACAGGTTTATAAATCATTACTTTCTTATACAACAGTAAAGGGGAAAGAATGCAATTTTATTATCATGCCAGCCAATATCAAACTGCATGGATGTTCACAGCATCATAATTAAATTCATAAGCTGAAGCATGTGCATGATCAATATGATCAACACTTCTTGCTCTGCTGAACCTATTTCTTGCAAAGGTGCTGTATAATATGAATAGTGATTTGGCAGTAGTCTGACCCACTGGAAACTGAAGAGCGAGCAATTCTGCAATCTTGCAATTATTTTGCACTTACGTGTGAGAAAAGGCTAAGGCAACATGCTATGAAAGCATGTTTATAGCTACAGGAATTTGAAGGAGATAATTGGTCTTCTCAGTCAGTGGGCAGGTAATGAGCTGAGCTCTACAGGGGAAATGCTTCAGTACTTTGGAAAAATTCAAGACAGATGACAGACAAGCAGTCTAAGAGGTAGGCAGTTGAAAGCAGCATCTGACAAATGATTAATCCCCCTAAGTATCAAGTGGCATCCAAATAGCCTTAAAGCTGAAGAGATTCACAGACCAGAAATAATTTTGCACTATTGGAAGAAAAAATGCAGTAGTAGGAGAGGTTAATTCAAAAACAGAGCAACACAGAGGAGGTCTGAGAAAAGACTGCTGAAGGAAGAAGAAAGGGCTCTTTACAGAAAAAATGACCAAGATGGACTGCACATTACATTTTGGCTTCAAATACACAAGACAGATTTCTTAGATTATGATCATACAATTATTGAATAATTTATGTTGGAAGGGACATCCAGAGCTGTGACTCTTCACTCAACTCCTGCTCAGGTTTTGGTCTAATGTACAGCTCATGATAAGGCTTGATACATGCTGAGATCTTCTGCTCCAAAGAACCCTACCAAACTGGAAAAATGAGTCACTTCCACGTATTTTGTGATGGTTAACTGAGAAAAAAATATACACAGATTTGTTGTAGTCAGCATAAGGCAACACTGAACTCAAATTCAGAAGGCTTTGTAGATTTGAGATTCTTATGCCAGGCTCCTTAGTTATAGTCACTTTCATAACTAGCAGAAAATCAAGGGAAAGTGTGGTCAATATAATGAAACAAATGCTTTGATGAAAAGTACTATGGGCATTTATTCTAATGGTACATACACAAAGATGGTATGATTGCATTTCATTCTCACACAAGAGACATTTCATTCAGGTAAGGTTATTCCAAACTAAGCACCAGTCACTGAGCCAAAGTAAAGTTCAGTCCGACAGATCCATCTATTCATTTTCACAAGGCTTAAATCTTCCTAATGATCTAACGTGCCAAGAAACTGTGTTGAGCTACTTAGATACAGTGCAGCCCTTTGAGGGGAGGAATCACTTCTTACCTAGAATAATAATACCCTCCTCATCTTTGGTTTGAACACTTCCAGTGGGGTACTTGCTTTCCTGTCTGCCATTGCAGTAGAGTTTTTACAGTGCCATCTGGGTACTCCCACCTCTTGAACTGCATAGTGTGGATCTCCTTTTGGCCATTACTGAATTCCACCACTTTATCTCCATTCCTGAAAGAAACTGAAATAAATGAGGTGATGAGAAGGAACGGTCTGTTAGCAACCTACCTCACTGGGCAGTCTAATGCGACACAATGAAAGGGAAAGAGAACGTCAGGTGGAAAATTTCTCAGATAGATTATACTTCACCTCAGAATTCACATGGGATGGCATTAGAGATCTGATCTCACAGTGAGATTTCAATACAAATGTACTTCAGTACACAGTGTAGCCAGTAGGACTAAGGAAGTGATTGTCCCTCTGTACTTGGCACAGGTGATGCTGCACCTCGAATAATGTGTTCAGTTTTGGGTCATTCGTTACAAGAAACACATTGACCTACTGGAGCATGTCCAAAGAAGAGCAATAATGCTGGTGAAAGTTCTAGAGAATGATTCTTATAAAGAGTGTCTGGAGAAACTGGGGTTGTTTAGTCTAGAGAAAAGGATGCTCAAGGGAGACCTTATGTCTACAGCTACCTCAAAGGAGGCTGTAGCAAGGTGGAGGTCAGTCTCTTCTCCCTGGTAACTAGTGATAGGACAAGAGGAAATGGCCTCAAGTTGCACCAGGGGAAGTTTAGATTGGACATTAAGATAAATTTCTTCACCAAAATGGTTGTGAGGCACTGGAATAGGCTGCCCAGAGAAGTCATGTGGAATCACCATCCCTGGACATATTGAAAAGACGTATGGATGTGATGCTGAGGGACATGGCTTAGAGGTGACCTGGCTGTGCTAGGTTAATGGTTGGAGTCAATGGTCTTAAAGGTCTCTTCCAACCAAACAATTCTATGATTCTATAGTATACCAGCTAATATGAGATCTGCATTTTACATTTCTCCTTCATGCAAGGATCTCAAGGCATTATGCAACATGACCTTCCCTAAGACCAGAAAAGGCAAGTGTAAGAAAGTACTATTGTTGGTTTTCCTCATGTTGCATGGAGGAATAGAGAGATAATACATGAAATCTCTTTCCCAAGATCAGAAAGAGAGCCAAAAAGCTAGGAATAGAGCTCAGGAGTTCTCATCCTGAGCCTTTCGGTATTCACATTTTATTCACATTGTTGATCACAGACAACTGGTGATCTCCCAGCAACCCTAGCCAGTATAAAGTTAAATGGAACAAAGTGAGAAATATTTCACAGTCACTTTGCCAGTGATAAATGGTCATCTATCAATCAAGGCAGAAATGAAAAATTTTCAGTGCCTCACCGTATCAAAACTCTCATTATCTTACAAATACTTCCTCTTTCATCTGAAAATTTCCCAGCCATGCAGAATCCAACCACTGTTTTAAATGTCAGTATCACTGCACCTGTGCCCAACACCTGGTTCCTGTCGTTAATACAAGACTTTTCTACGTTTACTACGTTTACTACGTTTTTTCCATCTGGGAAAAAACTTTCATTGAATCCATCACTATAGAGGCATTTCACTGTGTGATCTGGGAACACAATTTCCTGTGTGCTATCAGGATAATGTTTTTCTGTAGAAAAGAAGAAGTAAAAAGTCTGTCTAGCATTCTTGTATGTTGCTTTACACAGAACTAGATCAGATTTTTACAGAAAATGTAGTGAGAACAGAAATAATAACCTGTGTACTGCTAAATAAATTAAAGAATCAAATAAACAAAATTATAAGAACTGCAGTTACATCTGATTATTGTCTTTGCTTTGTAGGAGGAAACTGAACAGTAAAATGGTGTGACATACTGGAAGTGAAATGCAAAGACAATATAAAATGTGTAGAAAATACCTAATCTGCTGGATGACATTTTCATAACAGAAAGCTTCCTACACATACAGTTAACATTTTGATCTCTTGCATACTTATCTGATTATTAGGGAAGTGCAGCACCTCCAGGCCATCTGGATAAGCAGTGTGGGTTGTCTGTGCATCTGCATAATAATAAATCTGGAAGGAGAGTGAAGTGTTTGCAGAATGTTCACAGTATTTGCATAAGCAGATTCAAATATAACAATGTGCTTAAAAAAAAAAAAGGCCATCTTAAAAAAAAGTCACTTCAAGGTCATTTTCTTTATCTGCCATTCATAAAAGTAGCTATAATTGCATTGCTGCTCCTTCCTCTCATTCACCCCCCTCCTCAGGGCTGTGTCTTAATGGTGCACTCATGAAAGTCATCTTCCCAACTTCTGGCATTGGCTCCCACCCATGCACTACTAATTTAAAGTAGTCCCACTTCTGCCAAGGCCTCATTTATTGCCACAGTAGCTCACATTGTTATTAAATATTTATATTTACATAATGCCAAGAGGGAAGAACCCCCTACCAATGCAAGAAAACCTTGTAGGGTAGGTGCTGCTTACCCTACAAATGTATAAAAACCAGTCATTGCTTGAGATTGCTGCCCCTGCTATCTCCCTTCCTTCTTTCACTTTTCTTTAATCTGCTTGGACAACTACCCATTTATTCCTTGTTTGACTGTTAACTTTGTCTCTTTCCACTTTTGTCCTTGTATATGAAGCCGTTTCACCACTGAGGGTTGTTAAACCATCACCCTTCCTCATTATTTTCTCCCAGAACCAATAGATTAAGATAAATTATAGGACCTTGCTGGAAAATAACATTGTATTTTCCTTAAAGAAAAAAACAAAGTTACTCACCACTCTCGGATCTGGCATGATCTTCTTTACATCTCCATTGAAAAAGCTAGTGGTTGTCATCCTTTTATCAGCACCGATCTCTTTTTTAGTACCATTGTGGAAAGTAATGGTTCCATGACCATCAGTAAGCACCTCTTGTACCTTCAAACACATAGAACATCAAATGTAAATGAAGTCAAAGGAAACGACTAACATCACACTGCCTTGCAATTCAATTGTAATTTGAATTGTCACACCATATCTTTGTATTTCAAAAGCTCTCTCTGCAGCACAGATACATTGGGTTTGCCTCATTTGTACATAAAAGTAGTTTGTTTGTTTTGTTTTTGCAAAATTAGCTTACTTCTAGCATTTGGTCCAAGTTCCCACCCCACTACCTTGTTCTTCTGTTAAGCAAGGTAAGGCACACAGCCCTGTGGCAATAGGGAGCCATTCATGTTTCCCTTGACCAACTTCAGTGAGCTACTGTTTGTACTCATTTCACATATGCTGGTACACCTTCCACACAAGTCACTCAAGAGATCCTCGTTCTGGATTGCGTGCACCAAAATGATTGATCTTGATGTATTAACACAGATTACTGACATGTAACAATAATTTTATTCAAAGTAACATAATGCTGTTAGGGCATTCAGTACTGCAGTTAAACGTGGCCTCATACAGAGGTATGCAAAATTTCTCAAGACTTCTAAAGAACAGAGAGCAGTAAGATCATCAGCATGCTCTTCTACAAACAGTATATTGGTCAAAAAAGACTTCATACCTACCATAACCTCTAGTTAAGCACTTTTCCTGAAATTACTGCAGCAGTTGTTTCTGTTCAGCATATATCAAATCCCATAATATAATTCTTTTTTGTTCAAAGAAAGCTCTGCCATAAGTTTCCAGTTTTATCAGACTCTCCACAGGAAGGAAATACGTCCCAACAAAATAAATACATATATACATACATACATAAATAAGGGGGGGTGGGGAGAAATGCAGTATATCCCCAAACAAGCATAGTAATTATTACTGAGGGCAAAAATTTATGTTTTAGAAATTATTTTATTTAAACACAACTAATTAGTAATGAAAAAATGGTCCCACAACTTCTTATGACATAAGACATTGCTCCAAGAAGTTCACATAGTTTAAATTAGAGTTATTGTCTCTTTCTAAAAGAGACAAAAATCAATCCTCATTTTGACCTCTCTTTCACTCAATGTTATGAATAAAATACAGTGATAAAAATGTCAGTGAACTTTTTTCACTATTATTTTTCTTTTGAGGATCAAAACAACAGATACTGTATTTGCTACTGCTACAAGAGGAAATTGTGATTGGTAGGAGCTTTCACAGAGCCCATCTCAGTGTTAGTTATAAAAGAACTTGCATCTCAAAGCAGTATTCCGTGAAGAACTGTTATATTGCAAAAGCCATTCTATGACTGCTCATGATTTCACTTATCAATGCCTGTATTGCCAAAGTGAGAAGAGAAGCCCAGAACTGAACAGACACAAAAACTGAATTACTGTCTTAACTATATGTAACCAAAAACCTTATCCAGAATTCATAGCTCAGTTAATACCAAAGTAGTGTTTAAACAGGACAAGCCTTCCTGGAGCAGTGTAACTGAAGAGACATCTGGGACTGAGTTCTGATCTGGCCTAGATGAGCAGTGACAGTGTTGGGGAAAAGTGTTTGTGAATCTGTAAAGAAACTAGCACCAGCTCACTTGGTCAGCTTGCTGACAACCTTTCCCAACATCAGTGCACCAAATTTCCAATGCATAGACTCATCTACAGCATCAGCCTTTCAAGACCATTCCTGAGGGTTTTGGTTAAATGGCCACTCAGGAATGATTTACCCAGTTTTGTGGCAAGGAGTGCAGGGACACAATGGGAAGCCAATAGGAATTGCCTGTGCATCCCCTCCTGCAAGACAGGGACTTCCAGAGAAGGGATGAAAAGAGCTACCAAGCAGGGCTATGGGCTTCAAGACAGGAGGTAGCTGGTGGCTTTTGACAGGTGGTTTGAGCAAACTGAACAGGCTGCCTTGAGGCCAGCTCCACTGATACTACTCCAGGTGTAGCCAGCTGCATACAACGAAACTTCTTCCACAAGTAGTGCCCAGTTGGCACAGATCACTGGCATTAGACTCAGTTCCAAGGGGGGGAAAAAAAAAGAATAGAATGGCCTTTAATCTTGCACTACAAAACACTATCACTACCTCACCAACACAATTTCATTTCTAATGATAACCACACCATTCCACCCAGCCTACAAAGGAGGTAGTTAAAACCAAATGGACTTGCTGAAAGTCATGGAGCAGATCCATATGGGAGGTAAGAAAATAATCTCATTACTTATTTCCAGACCATCAGCTATACATAATTCCTACCATTCTTACCACTCATGGTGTGAAGTTCACACTTCATCTCTCCTTTAAGGAACAGACACTTAATTGAAGACATGATTGTCTGTGACTACTTGAAACATTGATTCCCATCAATACTGCAGTCCTACTGATCTCTTCAACTATTTTTGCATCCTATTTTATCTCCCCTTTCCATCATGATACTCTATTTTTTCCTGTACCTTTTCCTCACTTTTTCAACTTTCTTGATGTAACTTTGACCTTCTAGATAATACTGATTTTGGAGGCTGTATCATGAAAACATCACAGTCAGTGTTATATAAATGGAAATATTTTAAAAATATTTTCATTAATTTTAGTCAACTGTGCAAAAGCCATGTTTACTTTTGCACAGAGGGAAGCTTCCCTTCTTTCTGGTAATGCCTTGCATTTTTAAAGAATTTTGATTTGTAATTAATTTTTTAGTCATAATAGAAATGTTGTACATTAACTCCAGTTAACTTCAGTTTGCAAAGCAAAAGGTGACACAGAGAAAGTTCAAAAATGAGGTGACAAGAGTGCATTCTGGTAAAATGACACTATAGGAAATGAAGAGAATAAACACAAGAACAAAGAACAGAACTATCTCTGATATTGGATTACTGATTTACAGAGAGAGGTACCTGTGTTTGCAAGATGGACTTTTCCAAAACAAATTATGTGGTTCTTGGCTGTAGGTAATTCTAACAATGTAACTAAGTGCTATTCAGGATGTTCCACATCCAATACACCTTTACAATGAGTGCTCTCTGCACTGTCTGGCAGCACAAAGGAGCCTTAAGTTAACTGGCATCTGGCACATAGCATCCAGAACAGTTACTAACTAATGCTAAATACAATTTGAAGATGTGGTGTATTTTGAACTGTGGGATCCAAAGGAACAGGGAGTACTGCTCCCCACAAGGCAACAATATGCTCCAGTAAAAAAGCTGTAAACAGTGTGTGAAGTTGCTAGATGCATCCCTAAAGCTCCACATCCATTGCATAGCATAGGCAATGGGAATGGAAAATTTTGTTTATCTTGGTGTGTTTTATTTCAATACACAAACAGAAAGAAGACAGTTGCTGACTATATGAACCAGAGTCATGAGTTGCTCAAACCTTTGCTTCAGCATCCAGAAAAGCAGGAGAACTAGGCTGACTCCAGTAAAATATATTACAAGACAATTCATTTTTATTTGTCAGGTGACCACCCTCCATCAATCAAGGCCAACACAAGCCTTGTAGGACTCTAAACCAGATGTGAGCCACAGAGGGGAAATCAGATGTGAACTGGAAGCACTTCCTCAATTTTTCATGGAGATCTTATATCAGAGTACCAAAGAACCATGCAATATTCCTGCATGACCACCATGAGATATGAGATTTACACAATGACTGCCAAGGATTGGCAGCTGCAAAGAAAACATTACATTGGAATGACAGGAAAACTGAAGCTTCACTCTTGTCTAGTGAAAACACTGAAGGTACTGAGCCTAATGTAGAAATGCCTGTCAGTATGACACAGGCATAGTCTCTCTGCTCACATGGCTGAGGTCATCCCAGAAATGGCAAGGGGTGATGTCTGAGTCAGAACTAATAGCAGAAGAATCTCTAATGCATTGAGCTGGTGAATGACTAGGAGTGATCACATGATGGTCAGAAACAAAGAAACATTAAAAAAACCCATGGAAATAGTACCAGGTACTCTGATTTTGAAATGTCTCACACACTAGAGAGTTGCCGCTTGGGATGGTGAGTGTAAGCAGTCCATGCAAAGAATTAATTTGCCATCAGATTCATTTGCCTAAATCCATGAATTATTGCTTAAGCAACACAGGACCACCAAAGCACAAACTGGGAGGATGGCACAAGTCCTTTTCTGACAACAATATTTATGGCTGGTTTTCACCAGCTGTAAAATTTTATCCATTTCATCAATGAAATTTAGGGGATCTGTTGTTGTGGATAGTGATCTCTTATTTATATTAATAAATGACATTTAATTTAATTCAGGTTTTCTCCCCACTTATTTTTTGCACATATCCTCAAATTCTATTAGCTTTGATGTAACTAAGTCAGATTTTGTGTTGTTTTACCTTCTTGATTATATCTGATGAAACTCACCAGTCCTAACTAGCTTTAACCTTAATATGTTATACAGATATACACATATCACTGTGGCATGCATCTCTACTTTTGTTGTTCAAGGTTGTCCCATTCACTTTGATGTGTTCCCATGCAGTTTCTCAATCCTGGACAGAAATAGCATGAATTTATTTTATCTATTACTAAAATTTAGAATTTTCCAGATTCATAGAATTTTTAAGGGAAAGCATCCGCCTGCTAGCAAATGAGTTCAAATACAAAGGAAACATAAGTGAGTCATGTTCAGACCTGTCACTATGACAGATTTGGGGGATTTTTTTTTTATGTTCCATTTACCTGAGCCTTCAGTTCTAGATTCAAATAATCACCAGCAACTCTATTCACTGCAAGGCCTTCTACCATCAGATCAGATAAAGAACCTGAGTGTCTCTCAAATATTTCAGAGTTCACTCAGGGCATTCGGGCACTATGCCCACCAGTCTAGCTCATGCTTGTGCTGTATTCCAGCTGGATTGAATCCAGTGCTGGCTGGCTGGTGAAAGCTCAGATAACAGCAAGCCCAAAAGTCTGCTGTCCTCAACTTCTCCCTTCTCAGAACTGTTGCTGAAGCCACAAATTTTTTTTGCATATGGCTGTGTGCCACAGGAGGAAAATTAACTCAATGAGGTTTAAGTAGTATCTGTAGAAGAAATGTTTCTTTTTTTTAAACTCATTTCTGAAGAGTTCTTGAGATGTTCATATGAAACAAGCTCTTTTATACCTTGAACATTTTCAGGGTAAGCTACTAAAAATAGCTTTCTGACTTTACCGGCCCCTTTAACTACAGCTGGTATGTTGTACATTACTTGTCTGGCTAGTAATTCTATCTACCACAGCAAAGAGGATTGAAGAGATACCAGCTGTAGAAGGGACTGGAGAGATCCACAATCAATATAGGACAAATAAAACAATATCCTGAAGCTAAACCCTCCACCTTCTGACTTTGAAACAATATATATTGCTTAGAAATATAGCCGATCTTGAAGGCAGACACAAAATATCTGCATCCTCTTTGAAGCTACTGTTTCGCACATGACTGATTCTGCTCTTTTAAGCATGTACAGTTTAGAGTTGTTCTTAGTATTATTGTCTTTTTCATGTCTGACACCATGCAGGATTCACTAAATCTGTCTAGTGACTTTCAAGACAAACTCTCATGATCACTAGAGTAGAATACTTGCCTCCTTTCTCATCTGACGTGCTTTACATTTGACTTAAGTGCCTAAACAAAGAAAGTGAGTGGTATGTTGGTTAATCCGAGCTAAGTTTTACTTTAGCCAGTGGAATCAGGAGATTAGTTTACAGTGGGTAGGAGGAATTTCAGATAGACTATTGACTCGAACAAAGCACAGATTTTACCTAAATGTGAGCAAAGGAAGAAAGTGGACTTGTAATAATCAAGATTCTCATAGTAATAAGCAAGAAATACTAAGCCAAGAGAAAGAAAACCATGAGGTTTTAAAGATACCTATATATTCTAAACAGGGAGACTTGTAAGAAACATGGTAAACTGGCTGTGGAGGAGCAGTCAGAGATACCAGTCAGAAACAAGCATCTGATTTGATGTACTGAGGTAACTTGTCATATCTTGAAGTAAGCCAAGTAGTTTTCCCAGTGATTTTATCAGGCAGAAGGCCACCAGTGCTTATTGGCAAATTAAGCCTCGAAAGAGAAACACTGGATTTATGGCTTGCTGAGGCAAGGTATGGCAGCTCCCTGGAAAACCAATCTGTGAAGTAGGAAGTACAATGAATCCAGAGCACAGCTGCAAAAACCAGGCAATTCAGTTTGGTCTAGAAAAGAAAAAAAAACACCTTTATCTCCTGCTATGGCAAAACCAGAACTAAAACTCCAAGCAAGGTTATGCGGAATGACAGCACAAGTCCACAGCAGAAAAACATGGCCATGCTTATGCATACACTTTTATTCTACAAGTTTTGATACAAAGAACATTCTCTTAAATATTTGAAACTGGAAAAGTGACTACTGGCAATAGGAATGCATACTTTGCTATTCATGCCTTCAAGGAAATGTTTTTGCAAAGATGTCTTTGGACTCACATGAGAGATGCTGTGGCTCTTGGGATTATCTCTCCATGATCTTTCTTCTTGTTTGGATGAGGGTGCTGTCTCTTGCAGAATAGTTTCTGCAGCCTGATGGAGAATGTTATAAATACATAATTTTAAGTTCAGGTAATAGCTAGTAGAATCAAACAACCCTCAAAGGCATCTAGTTTTCTGTTGTAAGAAAAATTATTATATTTAAATTTATTATATTTATTTATTATAATTGAAAATGAAATCCTATATTTTGTTTTGCTAGGGACTGAAACTCCTCAGTATCAGACAAAATCTTTTTATATGGCATGCTAGCATCTTTATATACAGCATCCTAATGTTACTCTCACATAAAAAACAAAATCTTCAGTTTCTTGAGCATTAGTCCTATATCACAAAATGTCCCAAAGCAGTAGAAATAATACAGAAATCTGGTCTAAAACAAACATCAGTTCAAACATCAATTAGCATTTTCTTATCCTTGCTTTTACTGGAATTTTTTTTTCATTCTGAATATGTGACTCTAACTTTTTTTTTTACCTTTACAATCTATAAAAGGAGGAGTCGTATGAACAAGTAGGTTTGGCAAAATTAAAGAGTGAAATGTAACTCGAAATAATATTTTAAATGGAGCTTAATAGTATTAGGTGAAAAATCTCATTCACAAATACATTAAAATAAAATGAGAGATCAAAACTTCTTCACTCCATAAAGCAGAAGACAGGTTAAATAGCGGTTCAAATATCTTTTAAAGATACCTTACTAGAAATTATATTTGCAAATTAGGGGTATATCTAGAAGTAAATGGCTCAATTTTATTTTCTACTCTGGAAGAGTAGGATTCATCTCACCAGACTGCACCATCTAGACGATAATTATTTGTTCTTGTTGCCTTGGATGGAACAGATCCCTCTTTAAAGGCACATATTTTTCTCGATTGAATACACAGGGAAATGAAATGACCCACTCAAATCAGACTTCTGTCTTTTGAATTCTAATCTAAACCATTTAATTTTACCAAGATTTGTTGTCTCCCATGTAAGGAGTAACAGCATTATTCTCCATTCCTTGAACTACCTTAAATGAAGTTACTCAGTTATATAGTAAGGTAGCAATAAACCCTACAAGTATATTAAATCAGTGGGATACTGAATGAGAAATGGTAAAAGAATCTGTAAACATATGATTAAACCATTTTGATTTCAGGAGATTACTGAAGGCATTTACTGTCTGTCCTTCCTGCTCCACACGAGTGTAACTTCCATTTAGGAATCCAACTTGTGCCTTTCCTTCTCAGGAAGTTTACGGCACAAAATAAGAACTAAAATGGAATTTAATAAAAGGTCCTACTACATCTATTGCCTGCACCTGCTGAAAAGCTGTTCTGTTACAACAATGAATGGCATATAATACATAAAGAGTAGAATTCATTTCAGGAAATTTTAGTTGTCTAATTTAGGCACTGAATGTAAATTACTTATATAGACTCCCTCCCTAGTTAGTGGAGGGAGGCATCTGCCCTGATACAAGTGTCTAAGATAGGTTGGCTGAATCACCTTGTAGAGGTGCCTACCTCATGCATAAGTAAGCCTAAGTGGAAGAGGACCGCATAGTGTATTTTAACATAGCTTATTACTTCCCCCCTTCAGGCTATGTGAGGCAGGAATGGAGGGCTAATAATCCCAAGGTCATGGGTTCAGACCCCATACGGGCCACATGCTTTGTCAGTTGGACTTGATGATCTTAAAGGTCCTTTCCAACTGTGATGATGATGATGATGATGACAGTATCCACACACTGCAGCACCTAAGAAAAACTACTCCTGATTTTTTCAGACACTATAAACATATAATATCTTTCAGTACCAGAGTGTCTGATTATCTGTCCATGAAATTCACAGCTTCTGGGGCTTTTTCTGCTTTCCATCTCTGATGTTCTGCAACTCTGAGCTCATCTTGAAGCTCTGATGATGACCCGGTCAGCATCACAACCTGGTCTCTCAGCTTGCTGTAGGCAGCATGCCAGCAGGATTCATTTCTCTTGAACTCCTCCTGCAGTCCAACAATCTGCTGTTTTAAAATCTACCAGTAGGAAAAACCTGTGCCATGTCATTGCCTCTATGGATATCTTGTCCTCTATAGGACAAGAGGGAATGGGAGCAAGTTGGATCACAGGAGGTTTAGTATTAACCTGAGGAGAAAATTCTTTACAGTGAGGGTGATGGAGCACTGGAACAGGCTGCCCAGGACGCTGTGGAGTCTCCTTCTCAGGAGACATTCAAGAGCTGCCTGGATGCATTCCTGTGTGACCTCATCTAGGTGAGGGGGGTTGGACTAGATTATCTTTTTCTTTTTATGTCAAAAAGATGTAAATCTCACAATGGCAGGAGTTGGAAATTTTTCAAAAGCCAGCTAAAATCTAGGCAAATCAGTACCAGGAAGTTCTGAACCTCCCAAACTTCCTTAAGAAATAGAAGGCACGACCTAAGTTTTTATCATATAAATGAAGTTGGATGTGCATTTATAACACAAACAAAAGCAATGTCCTATTAACATAAAAAATCATCATGGTGTACACAACTTCCTCAAGAAGTAGCGTGAACAATTGGCCATCTGTGGAAAATGGAAGGATTCAGATACTACCATAAGATGCCTACACAGAAGGATACTATCTCAACTAATTGATGAGAACTACATATTTATCCTACAGAAGACAGCTTACTTATATTTCTTCTGATTTCACATTTTCTCCAGTGACTCTAGGTGTTTCTTTTAACTTGCTATGGGCAGCCTTTTCTTACTGCAGTGGGTGAATTTCATCTCTATTGTGTTCCAAAGGGTGAGTCATCTCCTGGCTCCCAAAAGTCCTCAGCTGGTCAATTTGTCTTCTGTTCAGAAGTTAAAGAAGGAGCATGAAGTTGGCATAAAGACTATAACAAAGGACTGTCTTTAGATGCTTTGCCTTTGGACATGATTTTTGGAGGGCTTGAGCATGTTCCACATAGGCTACTACTTCTGGGAGTGGCAACAAGTTACCAGTACTTGTCAAAATTGAGGTTCTTCATCACTGGAAACACTCATATATGCGTTCAGCTGAATAACTTACTCTATTGAGCAGATGGAAACAACCCTCATTGAGATTTTCGGACAACTTGTTCCCTGACACTTCACCATGAAAGCTATGGACTGAGCTGTGTTTCCAGCATCCCAGTCATTACTGCAAATCAGAACAGGCATGGACCTGAATAAAAGGCAATAAAATACTTTACTTTCCATAGAAAAATATACTTCAAGCGTTAAATGTGGGAGCTCAGAACTCAGAAGAGATTCTGCCTTTGAACTCAATGTGTTAAGGCATGATTGGTATGGAAGTGCACTTAAAAACTCAGCAATAGCAGAGTAAAAATCTTTACATATACTCAAATGGAGTATATTCGTATGACTATGATCTAGTTGCCTAGTTAATGTTTAATGTGATATTAAACTATTTGTTAGCTTCCTGCTTCAGCTTGCTTCATGACCTGCAGCCACCATCTGGCCATCACTATTACTTGAAAAGCAACATGAGATATAGGAGGCAGCCATGACATCATGTTTTCCTCTCAGTAATGAAGTTCAGCACTTCAGCAGAAAAATATGAAAGTTCACAAAGATACTAAGAGATAAAAGAACTCTTCAAATCCTGTTACTCTTTACAATTCATTACCTTTTTTAAAATTGTTTTCTGTCCTAAATAAGTGTATCTAATATTCTGGTTAAAGGCATGCTAAAAAATGTTTCAGCAATAGTCAACAGTACTATTAATTCTCCTTACATTAATAAGTTAAATTAGCACATATATAGTAAATATAACCCCTGCATGATAATGTCTAGCCTACAACTGCTCTGTATCCAGACCAGTTACCCTGATATACAATGTACTGTAAGATGTGAAATCTATATATAAGTCTTCAACTGAAGAGTGAACAGTACTACCTTTAGTTTCTTGAACCCTGTAAAATAAAATCCAGGTAGCTATTCCTCCCAGCACATCAACTGATACCAACTTTTCAGAATTGCACAAGACTTAGAGCCTTGCAAATAAACTAATCAGAGCTGGAGTATGAACCCAAGTGCAAATGTCCAGATCACTATGTTACTAGCATGATTTCTGATCTTGGCATCAGCCATCCAGCACTGCAGTAGGGTCAAGGCTGGAAGTTAGTGCAGGCCAGGGATCAGGTCCAGCAGACAGCTCAGATACAGCCACTCTGGTCTTCAGAGTAAGCCAGGTTTGTCATATGGAAGTGTTCTGCTGTGCCACTGCCTCTAGGCTAGGAAACAGACTCTGGCCTGAGGAAATATAATAACCAAGAACACCAGGAACACAAATAATATTACTTTGAAGCCTCTGACAAACAGTTCATACCCCAACTATAAACTGCAAATAGGATCTAGGTGCACAACACATTTATAAAACACATTAAAAAGGCTAAGTATTTTGTGCTAACTCAAATTCTTGCATGCATCCCAGGCACACCTCTGTACAAGACACATCACAGCTGGCTGGCTGAGAGACAAAAACATTCTGAAGTAAAAGTATTTTTTCCAAGAAAAAGTCTTCTAGCAAAATGCAAATGGGAAAAAATATCCCAACATATTAGCTAATGTTGTTGGTCTAGAGAGAGAGAGCAGATTCAATGCTATAAGGAAATTATGTATTAAAAATAGCAACAAGCTGTCTTCATTGAAGGAACAAGGAAATAACCATCATTGAATCCTCTGAATGATGCCAAGAATCAGCAGCAACTACCTCAGTGTGGCAAGGGTGGAGTCACAGGCTGCTGCCTTGAACATTGTCCAGGCTCTGATAGGCACCAGGTACACACAATACACTACATCCCAACTGTTCTCACTCTCTTGCCTATATTATTTGTGCCTGCAAAGGTCTGAAACAAACTGCATGGAAAGGAGATAATGGACAGACTGGGCAGGTCCAAACATGTCATGCTGTTCTCAAAAGGATTTTCATTGCTTCCAGTGAGCACAAGTTATCAACAGAACACAACTGAAGTGCTATCAACAGGGTGTGATTTTGTGTTGCTGTTCTCAGATTGCTCAGGGCCAACTCAGTCAGGGAGAATAAGCTGCCTTCTGCAATTACTTTTACCTCATAAATTAGAAAAAGTGAATGAGGAGATGTGCACATTATACTAGGCAGAGATTTTTGAACGAACACCTGTATGGAAATGCTAGGGACTACTATGGCTAATGTCATGAATAAATCCATAGAAAGCTCTTTTAAAAGCCTGCATTATCATGAAAAAATCAAAGCCATGTCATCTGTGAGGCAGCACTGTCAGCAGACAGAGAACAGAGTGTTGGCAGAGTGCAGCATTGCAGAAATTCTGCACCATTATATCACTCCATAGCCAAAATTTACACCAGTAAACTTTTTTTTATGAACTGCCAAATCCCACAAATATTCACATCTAGAACATCTATTACATTCAGCTGGAGATCATCCTCCAATATTGTCCTGGTTTGACCAGAAGTTAGGGTCAAAAGAACAATCTTTTTGAGGAAAGGTCTCCAAGACCCCCCTCTCCCCAATAAGATGGGGACAACAGTAAACAAAAACAAAAACAAACTAGGCACACAGACAGTGAATTTCTAAGAATAGCTTTATCTAAATTTGAATGGTACAACAATATGAAAGAGACAAGCAATAAAGAAAGATAAGGTGGTTAGTTCAAAGATGGCTTTCGGCCCTTTCTCCCTTCTAATCACTCAATGTCTGTCCTGCCGGCACAATGTCGGCAGGTTTCAAATCAAAACACCTCCTCCCTTCTTCAAATCAATCACCTCCCCTCCCCCTTACTATCATTCCGGGATAGGAGTTGTACAAATTACCGGAGGAATTTCAAAAATGCCAGAGGCCCTTTTTCTGTAAAGGTAGAAAAAAGGCCAAGCCGAGGAAGCAGGAACATCAAGCAGCAAAGCAGGAACAGGAAACAGGAAGAGGAAATCTCACTTCCCTCTTAAATACACAAAAATTACATCATCCCTCCGCGCAGTCCATGATTTGCTGCTTTCCTGTCTCTCATGAATGATGTCTCACGGTTACAGTTCTTGACCCCCCCCGTCCAGAGACGCCGCGATGATGGATTCACTTCTGCGCATCTGCGAGGTTTTGTTCTTATCTCTTATCAGCTTCTTGGCTTCTCTTGGGAGGGGGAAAGAGTTTAGCTACTGAGTCCTTTCTTTTAAAGAAACAGTGTCCATATCCAAACTCAAAAGTTAAAAAGGGAACATGACGTACACTGTTAAATTTTAATTACTCCAGGACAAATATGTTTGCAAGATCACAGATACAAATGATCTTTAATGAGACCATTTACTTTTAAGACATTGAAAGTATTTTGCTGAGAGAGAGTGACAGAAGGAAATGGTACAAACATAAATGTAGCTGAGAAATAGTCTTTGGCACTAATCCTGTGGTCTTTGAAATCAAGAGGAATGGACATGCAGATGTGAAAAATAATTTCTTACTCTGTGTTACATATTAAAATAAATTATGCTAATTTGGCACTAGTTAAGAACTAGGCTTGAAATGTTATGAGAAGAATAATCTCTCCTATGTTTACAGTAGATGGTACCTAGTAATGTCTAATAAATTTAATTATATTAAATATACATGTTTGATTTGATTGCAAGCATATTTAATTTTTATTAGAGGCATTTGCATAACCTCGAATTAGTCTCAGTTGTGACAGCACTTCCATTCCAAACCCTATAGGTTCAAAACTTATTTCCTGAAGGGATATTCTGGCAAGGAAATATTTCTATTCTATGAAGATATAAAACCAAAATTTCAGCATTTAATAATTACAAATTACAAAAGCAACTCTCCTGAATTTTCAGATTCATCATTTATATGGTACAAAGCACATCCTCAATCTAGTCTGAAGATCAATATTTCTGAAATAACAATGCTGTTGGCATTGACACATGTTGTATGCTTTTTGTCAACTTCAGAAACAGGGGCTACCTTGATGTGAATGTGATATGAGGAGTCTATCCTTTACGCCATCACAGGCCTGATCCCACAAAGCAAATTATCCTGAATTCTTACTGATTTCAGCATAATCTAAAGATACTCAACAACTTGTAAAAGGCATTTGCCATTACTCAGCTTTAAGAACCAAACTTCACCAGAGTTTTCAGAGTTGGTCCCCTTCAGTTAGAAATGTCACACTGCCATAAAGTTAGTCCAATCCTATTCAGTAATTCTGTTTAATCCTTGGCAATAAAGGATACGTGGAATTGTCTGGGTGGAATTAAGATCAATTTACCTATTGGCAAGTGCAGCAAAACCAGTACCTCCCTCAGTCAAGACAAGTAGGCAGGAACAACTCACTGTAATTTAACCCCCAAATAGAATCTTAACTTAAAGCAGTTTGAGAATGGATTTCAAACTTACTCTCTTCTTGTTCGTTTCTATAAATGAACATTAATCCTTAGACAGAAAAGGAATTCAACAAATAGCTCCCAGCAAGCACATCTGAAATTCTGAGATGTGCAAATGGTGATTTGTTTCTTGTATTATCTGTTTCTGTGCCTTAGAAGAAGAGAAGTTTGCAGGTAGAGTAAAAAAAAAAGGCCAGAGTTTAATTCTCTGCAGATGCTGGGATCTGCCATGAAGCCAAAAAACTTTTCTGTTAAGTGGAGAAGAGCCTCCACCCAGAAGCTCAAGTAATTGATAATGTGTGGTCATATAAATGGGTACACATTCTCCATTACCCAAAGACAACTCAAGCCCACAACAATGGAAAAAGACCTGGCTTTGGGGAAAAAGCAAACTGTGTGACTGCATTGTGCTCTGCAATATGTCGCTGTTCATTCAGGCTGCAAAGAAGCTTTGATTACATCTATAAAATAATGACATCTATTTAAGGTCTGACATTCTTATGCATCCATTAGGATGTACTGTTAACAAAAACTAGGTAGTACTGATACTATGCTATGCTTTCAGACAATTTGTGTGGATTTTAACCACTAGAGGGAAATCTTGCACTATTCTTAGTGAGCAAACAACCAAATCACAGCACACAGGGTTTTTTTAAAATGCAACAATGAAAATAATTTTCCCCCTGAAAGAAACGCATGCTCTCTGAAGTAATCATATGGGATTAAATTAAATAAAATGATTAAATGATTAACTGATGAAAAGTGCAAACATTTTCCAAAAACACCCAAGATTCCACACTCATGTCAAGGAGACAGAAACAGATTTGCTGACAGATTTTAAATTGGAGCACTGTTTCTGAACTGGATGGTAACTGACCCAGTCTGCTCATACCATGACCTCCGCTTTTCCAGCTGGAATTACCAGCCCACCCTGAGTGATGTTCACAAGAGGGTCACTTTGCCAGTGGAGCTACGCTGGCTACGAAAGACTGTAACAGCGATAATGTAGATGTAGCTTACACTAACAAAACTCACTTTCTGCCGGTATATCACTTACCCCTACTTCCTCTGCAATACAGATTTCCATGAGCAGGATTATTTTGAGAGCTAGGTGTTTGACTCTTAATTAAGTAGAAGGGACCTAATAGTAACCTTCCAGTACCTAAAGGGAACTTACAAGAAGGCTGGAGAAGGCCTGTTTGCATAGGCCTGTAGTGAAAGGACAGGGGGCAATGGTTTTAACATAGAGATGAGTAGATTTAGACTTGATATTAGGAAAAAGTTTCTCACCATGAGGGTGGTGGAATACTGAAACAGGTTGCCCAGGGAGGTGGTTGAGGCCCCATCCCTGGAGGCATTCAAGGTGAGACTTGACAGGGCTCTGAGCAACCTGATCTAGTTGGGGATGTCCCTGCCCACTGCGGGGGGGTTGGACTAGATGACTTCCAGAGATCTCTTCCAACCCAAACCATTCTATGATTCTATATGCTAAAACCGTTACCCACTATGTTTGTAGCTGTCAGATCCCATATCCTGCACTGTTATGTGGTAGGGTTTTTTTCTCTTTTCAATCCACTCAGATGCTTTGAGGCAAGGATATGAACTAGTCCATGTCTAAGAAGATTCCTATATGCTTCAATTATCTTCTGGAGATACTCAAGACTATCAGGCACTCTGGAGCATCCTACAGTTTACCTTTGTTGCAGGCATGTTAGCTGCCTTTGTAGGAGTAAGCAGATTTTGAGGAATATTCATATCTGATAACTGCAGTCCCAAGAAAGAATTCTCTTATGGGGTAAAGGCCAGCAGAAAAACTGGTGTTAAGAAGGTTTCCTAAAAATCTGGGTTTGTAGCCCTAAATGATCAAAGGCAGTGACAGAAATCTCACAGGCTTTACAACCACAGTGTCCAGGTAGAATCCTTCAAAGAGCTGTTGGGTTTGCAGTTTGTTGAGAAGGCCTTTCAAAGATCTGAAATGTCTATAACTTGAATTTTGTACTGAAGTTCAGATTGGACTCTTGGTTAGCCTTTATTCTACTGAATCATGATACTTTCTTTCAATAGCCTGAAAGCCCAGCTCTTATATGTGAATAAAACGCAGCTGAAAGGTGTTAGCAGAACTCAAAGTCAGGTACAAAGCTTATCTGAGGATACCATACTTGTAAAAAGAAGTTTCTTACACAGTTGTTTTGCCAAGAACTATTTGTCCATAAATGCCCTTAGAGAATGTAGCAATGGTTAAATAACTTAATATCTTTATAAAGGGAAAAAAAAACCACAAACAAAACCCAAACAAACAAAAAAACCTCCCAGAGTGATAAAACAATAAAAAATGATGGCATAAAAATCCCATTTTTGAGTGCTTTGTAAACAAAACCAGCAAAAATACTGAATGAGGCATAGCTGCACCCGATTTTGCACAAGAGAAGCTGTTGCCCCTCCAGACACTCTATGCTTGTGAATGTTTCATGCTAAAGTAAAAGCTTACTGTTGAGATCAGATAAAAACACTTAAAGATTGAAAGGAGGAGTCACTTTCTTCCTCCTTAGTTGACAAGAAACAGCAACAACCAATTCTACTGACTTTTTGGTAATTAGATAGTTTCCTTTATAATTCCTAACCACTACATAGGACTAAGGGTATTCTATGGACTAAGCACAAATTCTTCACAAACAAAACCACCATGTTTTGTACTGAATCATCAAGGCTGTCCATGATTAACATAAATCAAGATGACAGATATTTACTATTTTGAAGGAAGGTTACTTCATTCTTGAGCCATGGTTTCTTATGGAAGGAACTGAGTGTTCTCTACTTCGCATAATCCTCTGTGATTCACAAGTTTATAAATACATTCCAGTTACTTCAGATTAAATATGTATTATTATATTAATTTGTATTAACTAAAATAAATGTCTAAGAATGACAAAGCTTTACTAAAACTGACTAAGAGCTTTAAAGAGATTCAATAGAAGAATATTAATCTGACTGGTTTAGCTCAGTTTTATATATAGATCAAATTGATAACGCAGTAATTCAGCATGTATTTCTAGTAAAAAGACAATGAAAAGAAATTGAGGATGATGATGTCATTAAAAATATAAATGATGCATCAGGATATACAGTTGAGTTATATAATAAGATCAATCTAAAGATAACTGATTATGGATACCAGCTAGAAAATTGTACAAACAACAGGTTTTTCAGTTTATAGGAAAAGGGATCCTGACTTGGTGGATAAGAGCTTTCACCATCAAAACAACTTTTTAATGAATAGGTTTTGTTTTCTTGATTAAATAAAATCCAGACACTCTTCAGCTCAGGTTGAAAATGGGGCTTGTTCAACCAAAAATGGTGAATTTATTTTAAGGAACTTGTCATAAAAGGAACTTAACTGCGTTCAAACCTGCCCAGAGAACAATTCCTTTCTTAGTGGTCACATCACATCTACAAAGTATCATGTAATTCACCCATAGCAGGGGATTTGTCTTTTAATTTCCTCTTCAGTCTGAAGCACCTGAAACTACACTGCCCAGAAGAGAATTAAGACCTATTGGTGTACTACAATTTAAGGGTGAAATACCTTTTTTTGTTGTTGTTTGTTTTTGGAGATGTACTTTTGCATAGACTACTTCAAAGAGGGTATGAGCTTCTAGCCTGCAAGTGGTGGCAGGAGGTGGTACCTACCACAGGTGGTGGTAGGAGGAATATACTGATTGCTTGGCAGCAGTGTACACGAAAAGATAATGAGCCTTTTTCAGAGGTTTTGTGAAATAATTTCCTTGGTTTTTATTACACTATTTGAAAAACAATGGAAATGCCAGAACATTTTAGATGTTTCATGAGACAGACATTTTGACATTTTGAAAATGTTATCACTTTTATTTAATCTCAAACCATCTTTTTCCAATTCAGTTCAAATTCTGCAAGTTCAAGTACCATCTTCTTACTACTTTTGTAGCAAAACTTCCCAAAATTTTCACAATTCAAGCCAACCAGACTGCTCCACAAGGATACAAAGCAGAGTTTGGTCTAAATAATAAAGGCAAATAATTTAAATAATAAAATCAATGTAACTGTCATGTATTTAATCATTATCAATAAACTTCTACTGCAAAAAAGACTGTTTTATCCTGTTTCTCTTCAGCTTCCACTCATCATCTCCAACTGTTATCTATCTCTGCATATAATTTTTATTTTCTTTCCTCTGCATCTCCTTGCTAGAAGGAATGCCCAAATGACTTTGATCTCCTCTATCTATAAATAGAAAAGATAGTATGTGAAATTTAAATATAATGGGAAGAAAGTTGCCACTTTCTAGCAGGAGTCAATTAATAAATTAAGTTCATTTTCAAGATGATGTGTCAGAAAAAATATTTACTTTTAGGCTGTCTTCACAGAGATATTATACCTTTATTTAATACTGTGCACTTATGACCTACCTCCTTCCAAAGTACTGGACCAGGAAATATCAAGCAGGGCCACCATGGAATCACCAAAAGCAGAATGGAACCCACTAACAAGCAAAGATCATGTACATGCAGCTGATACCATAACCCAGCCCCAGCCCCCAGCTGTGTGTATGACATGACACAATAAAGTGTGTATCCTTCTCTGTTTAAACACAGTAGGAAACAAGGGCTTATATAAACCCAAGTATTTCTTCTTCAAAAGTAACAGATGGAACACATGCAACAACAACAAAAAAATCATGATGTGTTCACAATGCAGTGTACTACGCAGCTACCACAATGCAAAAATAATAATAAAAAGCAGTATGCATAGCAAGCTCTGAAAAGCTATTCCATAAGTGCACCACTGCCAAGGTTTAGGGCTGGGCCAACACTAATCCAATGACAGATATTCTCTATTCTTCCTTTCCCCCCCATACCAGGAAGGAAAAAGGAAAGTAACAGAGAGAGGGAGAGACTTGTGGATTGGAAGTAAGAACTCAAACTAATGAAAATAATAATAAAATGAAATATATATACAAATTTATACAAAACTAATATCACACCCAACCCCGCCTTGATGGCAACAATATCACTATCACTGCTGTTACTGTAGCAGAGAAACTCATTGGCAGACAGGAATCAGACTCAGGAGCTGGATCCTGGAACTGGATTCAGGAATTCTTGGATTGAGATCAAAGGAAGAACAGAGAGAGTTCTGCAACAGCAGAGCTGGACTTCTGACCCTCACAAGGAATGTTATCAGTCCACCACCCCAGATGGCTGAGATGCTTAGCCTTCAGAGAGAATGAAGCCCCCAACCTCTCCTTTTTTGTAGTTGCTGTTAATCAGGTGCTAAATGACTTAATCGTGAACCTGCCTTGCTTGGAGTTTAGGCTTTATGTGAGAGACCCCAAGGCCCAAGCTTGGTGTGAAAGTTTCAGGGACTGACCCTCAGTTTTATACTGAACATGATGTATATGGCATGGAATACCTTGTTAGTCAGTTTAGGGTCATATCTCAAACCAGGACAACCACAAAAGTTCCTATAAATCTGTGTTCTTTTAAGGCCCTAAGCCCCCAGCACCAGCCTCAGCTCACCTGTCAGTTCTGCTGACATGGTCAACAAAGGAAAGAAAGTGTCTGAGGGCCCATCAGCAACATCCCCTGGCCAACCTGCCACTGCAGCCACCTGCGGTTGAACTTTGAGCAGTGGGGCTCTTTTCCTCCACTGCTTTCACTCTGAACTGGTCTTGCTCTTTTACTTTGTGGTAGATTTCACAACAAATGGTAAGAAGGTATTTCATGTAAATTGAGTTTTTAACTACTCATCCATCCATTCTGTAGTTGCCCTGAAAATGTAACAAAGCTGGTACCCTGCAGGTTGAAGCTGTAGTTCTATGTGCTCAACAGGCCCTTGAGACACCATCCCACCTTTCGCCCCTGTTTCTCCCAGAGACAGGGTGATCATTCAGGGCAATCTTGATTTCAGCTGCACCTCAAGTGGAATTTTTAGCAAGGCCTTGACATCAGCACAGTTCATGCCCCAAGAACTGTTTCAGTCCCACATATGCGCTGCGTATCCCTTCCCTTAGCAACACTTCTCACCCATGGGAATCAGGGAACAGCTGGGTACAGTATTGTACTTTTTAACATCATTTCCAGTGAGCATTTTTCCCTCCAACAAGACAGCAGCCAAAAGGCTGTGTTATTTCCCACGAGGCAGATGTCTCACCATTAGCATCATTTCCAATCCTCCAGAGTCTCTCAGTTACCAGGGACTTCCAATCCTGGGGAAGATCCTGGCCTGCAGGGACTGGAGACCAAGCTTTGCTCTCTTCCTTCTCCTCCCTTACCTGAGAAGGAGGATGCTCTTTCAGCCAGGAGCAGCTTCACCAAGGCTATGGTGCACTCACCATAAAAGGATAAAGAGCAAGCTGCAAATTGCTGCAAATTACATTAATTTACACAGTGAAAGGAATACATGTCCTACATAACAGCAAATCCAGACAATATTATGGCTTATGCTTCCATTGCAGCAGAACTTCTTCAGCATACCGAAAACAGTGGAGCTCCTCTTCTTTCCTCCACCCTGCCCCGCACCCTCCAGCTCCTGCTTCTGTCTGCCTCGCTATCCCATCATGACTGCTACAGTGTGGTGAAGCTTGCTTAATGAGCAAATCAACTGCAGATTTGCTGAAGAGTCACGGCTGGTTAAAACTACTTGCATTTATTTGTAGTATTCCTATATTTATAGTGAGTCAAATGCTGACTCAGTAAAACTTTTGGCTGAATTAAGTCAGATTCTGATCTTATTTTTAGATATAGTCCTTAATAATTTCTGAAGCTAATAAACTAAATTTTCTATGTGCATATTTGTGCTAGTAAATAACTTCCTAAGGAAACTTTGCTAATGGTAGCTAAATACCAAGAAATGCATCATGTTTTCACGCTAATCATGTCACACAAAAAATGTTGGAATAATTGCTGTTCTGTACAGTTTGTTTCATTTTAAAAAGCGGAGTGCGGATTTTAGCTAGAAAGAAACAACTTTTCACATAGAGATGTTCACCAGATTATCAGCTTTGATTCTAGCATCTGAATATTGTGCCAAACAAAGAGAAGACTCTCAAAAAAAGCTGCATTTTCTGTTGAGAACATAATCTCAGGAGATGTTAGAAAGCCTTTTTATGACTATGTCAGTGTTCTCTTTGATTAATAATTTTCTTTTTTTTTCCTAATATTCTCTTTAGTAGACATGTCATTGTTGATTTCAGTGCTGTAGGACAGGTGAGGTGTGGTTTTTCTTCCAAAAACAAGGAGGATTCCTCTGTAAACTTCATTCTCATGATAATTCTAAGAAGGCTTGCTTTAAAAGAGTGTGGATGTTAAGAGAGGTGCATAAGATTTCAGTTTTCCACAGGACAGTGTTTCTCTTTTATCATAATTCTTTTCCTGAAAGAAGTTGTAGACCATGGGAGCTCCCTTAGAGGTGCAGAGAAGCCCAAATGATTTGCTGTCATGGGCACAGTGACACTGGTTTGGGTTGCTTGGTAAGAAGATTCCCTCAGTAATAATGTTGTTCAAATTATATTATATAGTAAAAGAAGATCCATTGTCAGTCAGAATTTCACTGGATGGTCTTGAATGATAAATATCAGAGTTTGTCCTTGAACCACGTTTATTGTATTTCTTGTATCTCATGCACCATAGGTCCTTCATTATCTTCACAAAGTAACTTCTGAACTTCACTCCAATAAATGCATACAGCACAGGGTTCACACAACAGTGCAAAAATGCTATTGCTTCTGTGGTATATTTCACATAGGCTATTATCTTGTCATTGTCACAAGATTTGCCTGTCTTGCCCATATTTACTGCTGTCACAAGAAGAACAGTGTTATAAGGTATCTGGCAAACTAGGAAAACAGCTACAATTAATACGATCACACGGATGGCTTTGTTTCTTTTGGAATTCTGAGCTTGTTGTAAGGATTTGACAATGAAGGCATAGCAAAAAATCATGAATATGAAAGGTATAAAAAATCCAAATCCAACTTGTAGACACAACAGCAGTGATTTCAGCATTGTGCTTTCAGACATCCTGTCAAATCTGTAATCACAAACCTCCTTGGTTTCATTGGTGGAGAAACTGTAGCTTTCACTGTATAGAAAAGAGGAACTAGAGATTAAAATTGATGATACCCACACAGCTAAGCAAATGAGCTTACTGTATGTGAGTGTTCTTGCCCTCAGTTTAAATGACTTTGTTGCCTGTACGATAGCAATGTACCGATCCACGCTGATAAATGCCAAAAGCAGCATGCCACAGCTGAAATTGATTGCATAGATACCTCTGCTCATTTTGCAAATAAAATCACCAAAAATCCATTCATCAGCTGCGTAATTCACTGCCCACAGTGGGAGAGTGAGAACAAAGAGTATGTCTGCTATGGCCATGTTCAAGAGGTACACATCCGTCATGGACTTGGTTCTTTCATATAAAGCAAAGGTCATCACTACAAAGATGTTACCAACTAGGCCGATGATACAAATCAACGGATACACAACTGGCAGAAATGCTTTTGTGAAGTTTCTGACTTCCCGCTTAGAACAAGGTTGTGTGATTAGATCAGCATATTCTGAAAAATACTGATAATCTAGGGTATGAGGCTCTGTCTGTAAAAAAAGAAGAACATCAGTTAACACACAGGTGTTAATCTCTTATTTCTATATAGTAGAAAGATCATAGACAGCAAAGTCATACAAGTACAAGGTATTTTGGAAATCTTTCAAGAATTAGTATACAAGTATTATATGGCTGGCTGATTTGACATGGAAGCAGCATTTGCCTTATGATAGCTGTAACACTTCTCTCCAGTCCTTCCCATGTCTCAGCTTCAAGCCTCTAATCAAACTCACCTCAAGGTAGTCCATATTGCTGTTATTTCCTCCAGTGCTGTTTTACACTTACTGCTGACTACACACCCCAACAACAAATGCATTTAACACTACAGAGGAGACTTTCAAGAACCAAATCTCAATTAAAATATGAACGTGGAGATATTTTTGAATGACCCAAAGATTTCCATCCCTAAATATATTATTCAGAAAGGATTATTCTGACATTAAAGAAGACTATACAGTGTAAAAGTCTAAATCTGAAGTAAGGGACTAGATTTCCCATAACAGAGGTGAATAGGCCTTTCTAGCACATTATACATTTCATACTAACGTAGCTTGGCTAAATCAAGCCCAAAAATGATTACCCCTCTCCACTCAGCTAGACAGACAATGCAGGATGGCTGCCTGAGACAGTTATCTGCACCACAAACACCAACATGTATTTACAGTAGGAGAGTGTAAACCCAAAAAACAGTGTGCTTTGACAGTGAACTCTGTTGTCAGGAACATCTCCTGCAACTAAAGCATTTGAACCAGCAGTATGAAACTGGAACTTTCATATTCATTGTTTTATTGATGTACTACTAAGTTTTATCAATTAAGTAAGTACTTACAAAATTCATTTTGGCAGTACACTTCTCAGAAAGAAAAATGTGTTGAGAAGAACTTCAAAATACTTTTCCAAGGATTTCTGAAAAGAAAATAAAGTAGTCTGGATTGGGAAACCAGCACAAGAAATATGAACAAGTAGAAAAACACAATTAGACATAGAACTTTTATCCAAAGAAGAATGTCACCTCTTCAACTATATCAGCAATACAGAGGAGCACCTCAACAAATCACACATCTCTGGAACACAATGTGCAGTTTTGGAAAGGAATGATTTGTATCACTATTTTTAGGAGTACAGTCTTACATATGGAATGTTTATTCACAGAGCTAATAAATAATATATGAGAATATGTGACTTTCACTTCACACTGACTTTGCAAAACAAGAAATTAAATTAAGTTTTATTTTCAGAAATTCTGTATGACAATAGCAATCAGTGTATTGAGGGAAAGATGGAAAAAATAATCACCATCACCTTAGTATACTCCATAACAATAATATGGCACTTTAACATTTTTTTCCTCTGGCATTTTATCTGTGTGTCTCAGTGCTTTTAACATACAATTACTCGCCCTTTTTTATTATGCTAGTGAGGTAAATTAAGAGTGCCAAGATAATTGCTTCTTATAATGTAAAGGATAGGACATAACATATGAACAGACAGCATTAGTGTTGTTTTGTCTTTGTTCAGTGCACAGACCTTTATGTTACAGATTGCACTCAATGAAAATTATTATTTTCTTTACCACAGTAATAGCTAAGTATTTTACAAATGGTAATTAATTACTTTGCACAACTCCCTGTGGTGAGGAGGTATTATTTTACAGGGAAGGAGCCTGAGTACCGACTCATTATAGTAAGTATCTACTAGAGATGTTCAGTTTGAGACACCTGTCCCTCCTAACAGCACTTCTAAGAGTGCTTTAAGAGTGCATAGCATTATGAAGATACCTAAAAGATATGTAAAAGATTAAATCCCTTGACTTTGGTTGCAGCGAGGCTCAGACCTTGGCAAATCAGACCATGCTCAAAGCTTGGCTTAAATTACTTGTTTAACCTCACACAGAAACCCATAGACAGGACATTTATTTCCTCTGGATTCCCTTGCATGACTCAGTTAGCAGTTCAGGCTGCTCTATTGGAACAGTACATGGCACCTATGCAGTAATTGCAGGGACTGGACTATGTGAGACCCCACATTGCTAAGACTGTGAATGACAGTTTTGTTTAGTGTTTCTGTGCTTTTTATTAGTTGTGCTGCTAATTAGGGAGTATGCATGGGTCAGCTTTAAGTCTAAATAAGCAAAGTCTTCTTGTTTGAGAATTACCTGAATTTTGAAAGGAAGAGAGAGACAAATTGAGGTGAATGGAGTTTAGATATAACTGGAAAGTAGGGAGAGGGAAAGGACAGAACACTCTCCAAAAGCATAATGAGGAAGAGACTCTCTATGACTCATGTGTGGAGAATATCTCACAACAGAGGGCTGCACACGGATAAAGAACTATACTGTGTGATGTTGCTTAAGCATTACAGCTTCTCTGGCTTTCCTGCCCTTTAAACAAATCTTTAACCACCTCTCCAGCTTCCTCTTTTGCCTTTTAAACGCTGATTTTGAGAAGTTGCAGGAATATGACAGCCTGAAAACTCTTGACCACCTTCTAAAGCAAGTTTTAAACACTTTCAAATGTGTCTCAGAAGGGTAAAGATGCAAAAGGCAAGCAGGTAAGTTGTACAGTTCACCTGAGGCTGGTGTCTTCTAGCCCATCTTTGAGCAACTCTACTACTTTACCCTCCTCTAACCCCATCAAGCCAGACACTCATGCCCTTTCTTGGTGTTTCTGTTACCCTTTGCACTTGGCTGCACTACAGTAACTTCAGTTAGACAGTTAAAAATGTGTCAAGGTTCTTATTTTAGAAACTCATTTTATTGTTGGAAGAAAAATACCTTTCTATGTATCTGTCATTCATATCTTTCTAGGACACACATTGTTGAAGTACACAAAGACAGCTTGTAAGCCTATGTTCTCTATAGAACAGTCACTCTTCATTCCACTTAGCCAAAGACACTCTCAAACATTAGTGTAACATGTAAAATGAAGAAGACAGGGTAAAGGCATTTGGAAGAACGGGAGCACAAGTGTTGCCTGAAGCCTTCAAGAAGGGCTAAGAAAGGCAATCTCTTTAAATTACCTCTGTAGAAAGGCTCTCTAGTCCTTAGAAGAGCTCCCCTCAAAGTCTGTAGGGAAAAACATCTACTTATATCACGGGAGAGCCGTGTACTCTCTCTGCTGCTACAGGAATTCATAAAGGCATCACCAGTCACACATTTATTAAAAAAAAGATTGTACTGTCAAACAAATTTTCTTGAGGATGGTTTGTATGAGAATAGTAGAGAAGAACTCAAACTGAAACCAGAACTGAAGAGATCAGATTTAGGACCTGATTTAAATCTCTTAAGCTAATTTCCTTTCCTGATTTTGAAACAGTATTCACTGAAGTTCTTAAGATGCACTGGCTGCAAAGGAAGTCGAATCAGAACTCCAATAAGATAAAATAAAATTTTCTTTTCAATTCAAATCTTTCAAACATTCTTTCAATGGGCATCTTTATGATTTGCATATTTATGGCTTTATTTAGCATTAATGAATTAGGTAATGACAAAACCTAAATTTCAATATATGTAAGGGGTTGGATGTGTGTTCTGATGTTGTTTATATACTACATATAGGCACAGTTTTAGGTGTGTGCACACAAACCTACTTATGTTCTGAATATTAAATATACAAGCCTTGCATTTTTTGGCTTACTATTCTCCACTTTATCCACATCATCATTTTTCTTTTTATTATGAAAGCAAAGTATGAATACTTGGAAGTAAGACTAACTACAATCTTAAATACAAATACATTATTTGAATTATACAGGGAGAAAGCAGTGGATAAATAAAGAGCTCAGGAAAAAGGCAGATCTCTATATAGAAAAAGTTCTAAGTCTTTGGAGAGAATCAATTAAGTGTTTTTAAGCATTGCCCACCATTGTAAGTACACTCCTTCTTACATGTCCACTTTAATACACTCATCAAACACACATACACTGCAGATTACCTATTTCATTTTAGTACTTACCAGATTTCAAAATTGTCTGAAGATCAGGTGAAAGAGGATGTGTTTCTGTTACATTCTTTTGTGGCTGACTCAAGCACATTTACCATCAACCTCAGCAGGAGTGTACTTCAATTTGAAAAACAAGAAATAACAGCATTACTTAAAGATACAGCGTTACATTGAAAAAATCACCACTTCCTCCTGACAAGCAGTAACATAACTGCTTCTTTATGTAAAGGAAAATATTTAACCTTACCTGTGCTGGGAACTCAATTACTAATTAGGCACCTATGTGATGATATTATTTTCTAAATAATCAATCTTGCAATAGAATCATAAAAAGTAGGGTGTTAATTGCCACTGTGCTCAGAACACACCCTGAAAGGTTCAACAGTATCAAAGAACAAGTCATAAAGCAGATATTCTTCTCCCCAGGTATCTGCATCTGGCAATCTTCAGAAGTAGGTCATGGTACTGAACAGATCTTTGGTCTGTGGGAGAGTTCTTGTATTCTTAGCAGCCATTATGCTCAGTAGTGTATCTGAACTGTCTGAATCAGTCTAGATTTAGTGAATTGCAGCAGTTGCTGAAGTACATGTATGTTCTAACTGGTCAATAAAGATGAGCAAGGAGAGCTGAGCTGTTGGTCATTGTGAGAGTGCAGCAGAGAGGCAGGGGGGTGAGTGGAGAGGATGCATGAGCAATGATGTGGTGAAAGATGCTAAACAACTACATTGTATTTTGGTTTTCTACATTAGGATGATTAGCAAGGTACCTAGACCCTGTGAATCTTTCAAGGTATCTTGAATCACAATAGTGAACCACTTTTCACTGTATTATCTATTTCATAATTCATAACAATTTCCATCATGAAAACTTCACAAGCTTTCAGGCCACCCTTTAAATCTTTGCTAAGGGAGGCTTTTACTTTTTTTTTAAACTACTTTTTCATACTGTTTTGCTAAATTGCTGTTATTTAAATGTCAAAATGTAGTAATGGAAAGCATCTCATTAACTTGATTAATTCAGATAAAGCTTATAAGTTATTCTATGGACTTTCTTGGAAAGGAAAAAAGCTTCATTTTTAAATCTTCTGCCCCTCAAATGCTGCAAGGAATAGTACATTTACTCTTGATAAGCTGAGGTGCATAGACTTTTGTATAACATAGCTATATACAACAGCCCAAACCCTGTTTACAGAGAGCTCACTTTCCGTCTAAATGCTCTCTGATGCAAACCACTGATTCCTGCTCACAGTGTCTGTCATTTTGAAACATGAGTTCAAATCCTGTTAAAACCAGAAAATTCAGAGCAGGAGAATATTCAATGTCAGTAAAGGAATTTGTCAATATTTCACTGTAGGTCATTTCACTGAGAGCCTTTTAAGCGCTGCTTTCTCGTAACTCTGGGACCGAAGAAATGGGTCTGCACCTTGCAAAGCAAACTTCATTACACAAAGACAAACCTAGCCCGTAGCAGTTATGTAAAGAGCATGTAATGAGTAATGGAAGTAGAAAATCTCTCTGTATTACAGAATTAGATGTAATTTCAAATCACCAACCAAGTCCATGATGGCACTTTTTGACATGGTTTAGTAGTGGTGTTGGGTCAACAGCTGAGCTTGATGATCTTACAGGTCTTTTCCAACATTAATGATTCTATGATTGTAGTCTGTTTTCAAGCAAGCACTTCTGCTACAAGTGACAGCTTCCAACTTCTCTCAGACAACCTACTAACGGATTAGCCTGCGAAGCAGCTGAGTATTATGAACAGTATTTCATGGGATGAGTGTCATTAAAAGATAAATTAGAATTTTAATGGTTGATTAAAAGATAAATCAGAATTATAGCTTATCCATTACAAAAACGATTGCTCATCTTGTTCATTGTTCAGGTGTTTTCTAATTTAAATGTGTCTTGTGCCTTTTGTCTGCAAAACATTCAGTATTCAGCAGTCTTTCAGAAGGTGAAGAATTCACCATATAGGTGAATGCCTAAGTTAATAGGTAACTAGTCCAACTTACCTTCTCAGCACATTTTCTTCTGACCCAGTTAAAAAGCCCGGATAGTTGCCTCTGCAGACACTTTGTGCTTCACCTTCACACTATGGCAAGTGGAAAGGGCTTTTTCTTTTTAATACAACTATTTGAAAATCTGCATATTACGCAAATGAAACCCCCACGTGTAGTTAGTTTTTGTGCCTATGTTAGAGCTCAGAAAGGAAATCTACTCATTTAGCTAATATGGTCATTGTGGTTTCTCATATCTCACCACATGTTAGTTTTGTTCCACCACTAATTAAAGAAAGAAAATATTGAAAGATAAGAAAAACAAAACCACCATCTAAGTTATTCCAGAATCCACATGTTTCTTCCAAAGTTAGTCAGAATATTGGGGGGTTTGACTTCTAAAAGAAAGGCAGCACACACCCCATGCTGTTCCATCCTGTTTTAGGGTTCTTTCAATTAAATTTAGATCAGTCTAATATGATTCAAAAATCTAACCATGAGCTGAGGTTCTAGTCTCTCCAACATTCTTTCAGACTACAAAACGTAAACTATATATTTACATTCATGCTGTATGTTAATTATTTAAATTTTTTTAACATTTCTGGCCTATGTTGTTAATATTTTTTTCCCATAAATCTTTCCAACTTACCTAGATTTCTCTTACTTCCATCTCTTCTTGTCTTTATAATTTCTCTCCAACATAACATTTTGTACCACCATGCATTTGCTTCCCTTTTGGTCTTTTTTGTTCACATTTTCACCCTCATTCCCATCTGATTCTGTCTACTCCTCATGTCAGATGCAGCCCTCCTCATGATTATAAGGTGTCAGGGACTGAAATAACCTGCACAGTTGTAACTTGGAGCTCCTATGCCCCCACCTCAAGCTGATCAACTCCTGTTCCTCTCCAGGAGAGACTGGTAGTGTAATTTGGCCTTTATTATTACAGGTTAACACACATTACTGAGGACCTGTAGTTATACAGGTATAATAAGACAAAACTGGCAATTATTATAGTCTAGGACTGTCTTGGGTGTAGGTTTCAAGGAGCTGGCAGCAGCGAGGTGGAGAGCCCATGATGAAGCAGGGGAAAAGCATGAAGAGGAAGAAGTGGTAGAGGAGTCATTATGAACTCACCAAAACACCAGTTCCCCATTGTCCTGTGCTGCACGATGGAGGGAAGAGCTAGAGCCAGCAATGAGAGTGAAGCTAAGCCTGGGAAGAAAGACTGGGGAGAAGATGTTTAGATTTTTGCCTGCTTCTCATCATAAAAATCTATTTGAATTGCTAATAAATTAATTATCCCCTAGCCAAGTATGTTTTTGCCTTGGCAGTAATTGGTAAGTGATCTGTCTATCTTCAGGTTGACCCAAGAGCTTTTTCATCTCATTTTGTGCTCCTTCCCTGTTTGAGGAAGGGAAGTGAGAAAGAAGCTGTGTGGGCATCTGCTAGCCAGCCACAGTTATATCCACCAAAACGGCACAATCAGCAGAAGCTGTGTACAGTTGAAGCATGCACTATATCAGCTGGCTGACACTGTGGCAATCACAGGAGCTTTCTGGAATTACACTGTAATGACAGACACACAGACCCATAGGATGCCAACTAGTACTTGAAGTTCTAATGAAGTTCTCCCACAAGAAGCCTCTGTGTACACAGAGTCCTGGCTTTCAGGACAGCCAGCTTACATTCATTCCTGCTGCAGGGAAGAGATGCAATGTTAACTTAGATCCATGCTGTGAAGTTGTAAATCCTGCTGTAGTGAGGTTGCTGTTGGCAAGCTAGTTTAAGCCCATAAACCAAGTTCTACAGGAAGAAGTGAAATACTTCATTAGAGTAACTAATCTTGTGGGGACCTATTGCTGTTCAGGCATCAGTCAGCAGGTGCTGAGCAACTGCCCTGTGCATCACTTGTCTTCCCTTGAGTTTTATGTCTCTCTCTTTTTGTTATTGTCCTGGTTTGACCAGAAGCTAAGGTCAAAAGAACAATCTTTTGAGAGGATTTTGCTACAATACCCCCTCTTCCCAAAACGGGAACAGCAATAAACAAAAACAAAAAAAACTAGGCACGCAGACAGTGAATTTCTAAGAATAGCTTTATCTAAATTTAAATGGTACAACAATATAGAAAGATAAGGTGGTTAGTTCAAAGATGGATTCGGCCCTTTTTCCCTACCATAAATCATCAATGTCTGTCCTGCCGGCACAAAGTCCGCAGGTTTCAAATCAAACACCTCCTCCCTGCTTCCAACCAATCACCTCCCCCCGCTTTGGTGCCCAACGTGGGGCACGAACCCACGACCCTGGGATTAAGAGTCCCATGCTCTACCGACTGAGCTAGCCGGGCACATCATGCTTCAGGTCACCAAGGTAGAGATGCAACATACCGTTGGGCCCGTGACCGAGGGGTGGACCTAACACTGGACGCTATTTCACAAGTAATCCATGAGTGTGAAACATGTGCAGCAATTAAGCAGGCCAAGAGAGTCAAACCCCAATGGTATGGTGGACGTTGGTCCAAGTATAAGTATGGTGAAGCTTGGCAGATAGACTACATTACACTCCCACAAACCCGCCAAGTTAAGCGCTATGTGTTGACTATGGTGGAAGCCACAACCGGCTGGTTAGAAACCTATCCGGTGCCTCACGCCACTGCCTGAAATACTATCATGGGCTTAGAGAAGCAAATTTTGTGG
>VWZO01002397.1:986-18162 GCA_013396975.1 Bucco capensis | reverse complement strand
CTTCTCATGGCCTTGAGTCCAGAGGAGAAAAACACCTACTTATCAGAGAAAAATTAGTAGAGCCAAACTAAGTAAGAAAAATAGCAGGTGTCTTAGCAGAACTTCATCTTTTCTATCAGGATGGGAAAGTACAGAGCTTTTAGCAAAAGTGAGAGAAACTTTTTAGGGGAAAACAAGGTGCCTCCAAGCAGTTCCATTCCACACACATCCACTGCCTTCCCCTCATCTATCCATCTAGTTATGTTATCATAAAAGCTATCAGATTAGTCAAGCAGGACTTCCCCTTACAGAATCCATGTTGACTACTCATGATAAGCCTCCTTTCCTCCAAATGCTTGTAGATGGTGGCAAGAACAAGCTGTTCCATCATCTTCCCAGGGATGGAGGTGAGGCTGACTTCCCTATAGTTACCCAGGTTGTCTTTCTTGCCCTTTTTGAAGATTGGGATAACATTGGCCTTCCTCCAGTCTTCAGGCACCTCTCCTGTTCTCCAGGACCTCGGAAAGATTATGGAGAGTGGCCTAGCAAACCACATCAACTGAGGTAAAAACTGCCTTCTTCCCATCTTCCTTGAAATACACTGGTTGTTTCAGTTTGGATCAGTCAGGGAACTGGGTGTGTGAATGAGGTGAAGATAAGCACCTGAAAAGCCAGGCTTAGAGAGCAGCAAATTGCCCTATTCAATGCGCATGAATGTGCAGACCCTGTGGCACAGTGTCAGCAGAGAAGTCTCCAATAAGGGCAGCCCAACTGCATTCGTGGACACTGGAAGCGTGCAGCAGGCTCTGGCCCTTCATGCAAAGCAAGATCAGCCCAGCACTTAGAAAATATATTAATCCCAGTTCTTCAAAAATGAGGTGGCACTGTGGCTGTCTTGATTGCTTCATCCAAGGAGAAAGGCATCCTGTATCCTGGCTGCTCCACAAGATCCATCAGCTGGAGAGGTGAGGAAGGAGGACATGTCATACTGTACCCTGATCACTGGGCTTCTCAAGGACAACCTTGATCTCAGTAGCTGTATAAGCTGTTCTGAGCTGAAGCTCTTTTTCCATTCACTCATACATCAAGCTAATGTGACTGTGAAGTAAGAACAACATTTTGTGTTCTTTACACACCCAGAAAGCATAATAGACTTTTTGAGTCTTCAAGCTTCCTTTGTAAGGTTACATCACTTTTGTTTTGAAGCGTATAGATGCTTAGGCTGTGAATCACTTCTAAATAAAATTACTGTATATAGCATATTTAAAACCCAAGTGTTTGTAAGCTGTGCCTCACTTTAAAAAGTGCATTAAAAGAACTGACAACTGAAGGGGTCTTTGCCACATAAAAGCACAGGGTTTACTTGTGAGCCCAGTGAGTTAAAAAATCCGTTTCATTTTCTGTTTCTTTATGGTTACCACATGCCAGAAGTTTCTATGCAATTGTATTTTAATTGGAACTCATGACTAAAAATTTCAAGGATTATCCCTGGACCGATATGGTAGCCACTGTAATGGTAGTGCATAATACAGGCTTAGCCAACAAAAAAGGCTGATTAAAAAAAGGAAATGGTGAAAATACCCATTCAAATCTACTAAAACAACCAAACAATTAATTTGCTTTAAATAAATTGGTTTAAATAAACATTAATGATGTTGTCAGAAGCTAAATCTGACAGCCATTGAAAAGATCTCTTTTCTTTATTGAGTCATTCTTTTCTATGGGGAACAAATTTTCTCAGTTCTTCAGCTGAAAAAACTGATGGATCCTAGCTTTGAGAAAAGCCTGGTCTAAAACATAAGGTAAAGGCAGCCTTCACACACTGTTTTGTTGTCGTGTTCGAAGCCAGCTGACAAGTACCTTGAGCAGCGAGCAAAGAGGACAATAAAGAAAGATCTCATATTACCAAAGTCAAGATTAGACACTGCAACTCGCATCTAAAGGTCATCCTTAATTTTTGGTGTCCTGAAGAAGCAAGTGAAGTTTATGCAAAATAAACCAGTTAAGACTAATGAGTGTATTAAAAATTACTACATCCGAAGTTTTCTTAATAGGTAACTTAATAGGTAATTGGAAATTTTCTCCCCTCTAGCTAAAAGCATGTATCTAATGGAGGTAATGGATTCAAAACAGCATATATTAAAGTTCACTGTGTCATAATCCACAGCAACATCTATGTGAAGTGGCTGATTTTGCCCTCCTGAGGTTTAGAAGTGGGTCCTTATGGTTGGAGGGCGGAGGAGTGCTCCCTCCCCCCGGTTTCCCCCGAGCCACGTGGCTTTCTGTATCCCAAGCAGGGACAGCAGAGAGCACACACCAAGCTAGGAGACAACGCAGGAAAGAGGGTTTATTGTTACAGTTCGGGCTACTTAAAGATTTGGGGAAATTAGCATACAACCAATCAAAGGACCTTGGGCATTCTAACCACTGCCCAGAAAGGTCAGGTTTCACAGCCAATAGGGAGGGGTAGCCAGGGTCAAATATACATAGTAATTTCCCAAGGGGCTTCTGGGAAACAGAGTTCCTTGTAGCACTTATACAGGTACAGGTTTGTTAATTCCTTTATCAGTTTCAGAAGTCCATCTTTGACAGGACTTATTCCACTTTACATATTGTAGGTCCATCGCTACACCTATGGATTTACCCTGTCACCTAGCCAAGACTTGAGGGCAAAAATTCTTTTTGTCACTTCAGTCCCAGTTAAATTCTCTTTGTTCAGTAAAATCTTTAAGTTACCTCTTGAGGAAATGTATAGTTATATGCTGTGTGAGGGTACACTGAACGTTTAAATTTAAAAGTTTAAGTTTGAAAGCCTTCAGTTTACGAACTGTCAAACTGGTAAGTGTTTTTCCAAATTTCCTTTTTTTGAGAAACAAAATGTGCTCTCTTTATTCTTTTTCTGTGTTTTGCTGCCCCTCATAGGCTATTTAAATAACAGTCTCCAACAGTTCCACTCCAGTCTTCTAGCCTGATTGCAGTTGCATTATGCCATTGGGTTTGTTGTCCAAAAGACTGTTACTACTAGACATACTGGAAAAGACACTTGCTCATATAAATCCTCTTCTCCTTAGTCCTAGAGAAAGACCAGCTCTCTGGGTGAGCCCTGAAAGGAGATGGTGAGTGGCTAAAGGTGTCTGAAAAGAGCTCATTCAGTAGGGAGAGAGATACTGCATGAAGAGGAGATTATTTATTTGGTTTACTGGTATTTCTGGAGGACTTCTAAAATAAGGGAATGACTCTCTGGGCAGCGAGGCATAATATATGGAAAGCCAATTTTTTTCCTTCAGAGGCCAGAGGAAAGCCATTGCAGCAGAGGGATGAGAGAGAACAAGGAATGTCATAGCTGGTTTTAGTTTTCCTCAGCTGTCTCTTATGTGTGCCAGCAGCAGTAGCACTGAGTTCTTAGGAGAGAAAACTGTGTAGAAAGATGATAATACAAATTAATTTTGTTGCTTTACTGTAGCATGACAGGAAAAATGTTTTCGACCCAAGTACCTTGGAAACAGTGGCAGTCAGTTTAACTGGAGGACAAGCTCACCTTTGGAAGTAAAGACAATTCAAGAGAGTAGCTAGAATACAGTGCTACTTGGTTAGAGAAAACTAACAGAGCTAGAAAGGTTTGTCTCTGAGGCCTCAGACATACTGGCTAGGCAAAAAGATATGCAGATATGCAGAAGCTTTTTCTAGATGCTTTTACGCAACTACTAAAAAAAAAGTCTTACTAACTATCCATTTTGGTTTAATTCTGTAATTTTTCCTCAAATCTTCCATGTCATACCTGTTCTGTTTTCATAGTTACCATGTAACTGAGAACAGTATTTTCAGTACTTAAGCTGACATGCCAAAAACTTAATCACTGGATTGCCTCTTGAATAATGTAATGTATTCGGGCATCTTGTACTGATATTAGAATATTGTAGAATTATTTTTTCTTGGTTTAGTTGCAAAAGCAAGTCTTGCACTTCCCCATCTCAGCTTAGACAGACTCTTTGGTGAAAAGAGCTCTGCAAAGGTACTCTGTTTCCCATCATCCATGGTCCAGCATCTCACAGCTGATAACTCCTTTTTTGCAGTATGAAGGTGCAACAAAGCAGGTGGGATCTGGAGATCAGAGTTCTAGAAGAACAAATCAGGTATTGTAGATGTGAGTTCTATGGCCAGGCCCTCTTTCTTCATCTTTTCATTCACACATCACGGGTTGCATTTAGTTGCTCCTTAAGACCAAGGAGGGCTGTCTGACACCTTCATGATGCAGCAGGGCAACAGAGCTTTATTTTCTATGTAATCCAATTTCCCATTTCTATGTCTGGATTTCTTAAATAATACTTTTGTAGCAGGTTTTCCTTGCTACACAGAAGACAAGACAACATATTTCTCCTCTCCTTTGCAATACACTAATAATATAATAGGCATATTGCTAAGATTTCTAAAGGTCCTAACAGCATCTAGAGATCCTTACAACAAATCAATTCTGATCCTTGCAGGTCCAGCACAGGATGTGAAGAGATACATAAAGACTGTTCCACTCATATTCTTAAATGTAGGCTGGCAGGTGAAGAAAAAGCTATCTGTAGAATAAATATTAGAAAACTATATGCATTTTACTTACCTTCTCAAAGAAAAAGAATTTGATTCTCCCATATTCTTATACAGACAAAAGTGGTGCGGATAAACAGGATTTGTTTAATTAAAATGTAGGCTAATGATAAGAACATACGTGTAGAACTCTTTCAGAAGAGTGCAGTCTCTTTGTATAACAAGATGTGGTGATGCCATGTAACAGTTTAAGGTTAGAAAGTAAAATTATTAGATTAGCATTAATTGCAGGGGAGTTCTGGGTTCCTACAATGCACTTGAAGAAGGTCGAACTGAGGCCTATGAATGGAACAAATTTTCAAACTCTCAAAAATGTAATCAGGGAGCAGAATTAATAGCAGCAATGAAGTTTAGCTAACATAGGCAGATATTAGTAGTTAACTGGCACTTTTCACTAGGTATTTCATACTCTGGGGTTCAGGTCACAAGTTGTGAACATCAACAAAATAGGTGAAGACAACAGAGACCGCATATGCTTGGGAAACTCAGTCTTCATGCCTGAACAGAATTTGAAGTCAAATTGCATTTGATGCAGACTAAATTATAGTAGACAAAACATGGCTAATTTCCATTCAGAGAGTATAAGAGACTTCACTATCAAGAGCTGGCATGACATCCATTCCATTCCCTAGTATCTACTGGTGACTGTCATTGCTAGAAATAGCTTTATAGGTGGGACACTAGTTGAGGGTGAAATAAGAATCAAAGAAGGAAATTTCCCACAGTCCACCTGGAAACCTTAGAAAAAAATGCTATGATAAAGTGGAACTACTGTTTGTTTGTCCTACAGTAAGGCCTTCTGATATTAATAGTGATTTCTTTTGTAGGCCCCAACAATTTATGATTGAACAGCTGAACAGCTGATAAGTGCAATACTGAAACTCACTTTTCTTGTTTGGGGGAGTAAGCATTTTATTATTCACTTCTATGGGATGAACATACCACTGCAATTTTTATCCTACTTTTGTTTCTACACCTACTCAAATCAGTACTGATTTTTAATGTTGAATTTTACTTCATACCCTGTAATACATACCATACTTAGCTTTTATCACTATAATAGTTCAGGATTTACATCCCATGAACTAATGTTGTTCAGAAAATAGTAGTGGTAAGCACATTAAAAAGTAGGTCCTTAATCAATCAGTTGTTGAACAATTCACCCCAAACCTGCAACAACCAACATGGATGGCTACTTATGGAGAGGTCTGTTGCCTTTTTCCGGGTAATGGGTTTTCCATGGCAATACAATACATGCAACAGCAATAGTTTCATAGATGTGCTTCTTTCAAGCCCTATTCTAAGTTCCATGTCATCTTTGGGAAGAGGCAGGCTGGTTGCTCAAAGTAGCCTCAGACCACTAGAATTCTGCCTGCTCTTAGCAACAGAAAGTTCTTATGCTCCTTTTACACTGTCTATGTCTGGTCTGACTGTGCCTGTATAGCATGAGTTTTGTCCCAAGGGAGTATAAGAATGGGCTGCCACTTCAGTAAACTGATTTGAGGTGATGGGTTACCTTTCCTACGTTTAGATATAATAAGAGAGGAAGACATGCACCGTGTAGGTCACTACAATTAGTGATGCTGTGTCATCCAATCTGGCAGATTAAAAATTCAAAAATTGTAAAATTAAAATTTTTGGAGGTTTAAGGACAGGGAGAGATTTTCTTCATTACAAATAAATATTCTTTCTCCAGCTTGTCAAATCAATGCTAAAACCCAAGTAAAAGGTGTCTTGGCTTTTTACTTTCTACTGTGTCTTTAAGAAAATCACCCAGACTCTCTTATTTTTCTTGTTTAGTATGTGTCCACTTCAGGAAGATGAGAAATTTAAAAATAATATGTGAATAATGTGATTGCTACCCATTTTTTTGTTCAGTTTTATGTGCAGTTCATCCTGATAGATAAGAACTCTAATTTTTTTCCTAGCGTCATGTATTTCAATACCAGGACTTCTCTCATGTTTTCTGCTTTGGCACGGTTGAGTATACACCCTAAAAGAGTATTTCCCTATTTGGGGTAAGATAATGACTCCTATAGTCTTTATTGAAGTTAAATATGGGTCTAGATTTAGGGCTGGTCACACAGCATTCTCAGAATTTGTATTTAGACATATGTTAGAAATAAGAAAGATGTCTGCATGCTAGCCAAGTGTCAAAATACTGACTTTCCTGACTTCATTCTCCTAACAGTACACACTCATATTCCCAGCCCTGTTTTTATAACTGAATACACATATCTTCACATTTAATTACTCTATGAGAATCTTAAAACTCAGATCCTCAGTCTTACCTTGATTTTGTGTAAAGCAATACTAAAAACTCTCTTTTTATCCATTTCTAAAATGAATTTAAAACCAGCCGTGGAGATCTAATACTTCAATCTTCATTACATTTGAGTTTTGTATTCTAAGCTGCAATAGTGTGCACTGCATAAACATGTAGCAGTTCTTAATTCCCTATTATACTACTTTGTTCTTGTTAAAAGGACCTTAACAGAAAAGACTAAAAGCAAGTCATCTGCTCTGCTCTTGCTGGGGAAATGATGTGTCTCCGAAGTAATCAAAATCCTCAAAGGCACCTAAATTTATTAGTAAGCTACAACTTACTTATTGTGACACCAGTAAATTTGGTATATTTTTAGTTTAACGCTGTAGTATTCTGGACTGCAGAATAGTAGAAACATTTTCAGTAAAAACATTGAAATTAGACAAATCTCTACTTTCATAATAACTTCAAAAGTACAAAAAACATTTAGAAACTAATTGTGTCAAAATAATTTGTTTTTTTCCAGTTACAAAGGCTTATAGCTTGACTGTGGTTCAGGATATTTACATTATGGAAAATGCTGCAGATTAGGTCCTACTATTTTAGTCCCTATTTTAAAATTCGTCTATAACCCTGAGGGGCCATGGTGGAAAGTACCTCCTAAGACTTCCAGGCAACAACGTGAAACCAAATGCCCACACAATGAACTTGAACATTTATCATAGTCACTTCAGCTTCTGAATCTTTCCTGCTGCATTCTTACTATCTGTTATACTATATGATGTTCTACTTGATAATATGCCTGTGGACTCCACTAAATTCTGTGAGTCTGACAGTACAAGTCCATAAGCATAAGCAGTTTTGGTACATTTCTATAAATTTTCTCCATGCTGCTGAAAACATATTCTTATTGTCCTGATATGCTGCTTTTTAAAATGTACTCAATTTATTCTCTAAGACACCTACAGCTCCCTTTGAAAATCTCTTTATTCAAAGTGTAATTCACTAATTTCTGGTCTCTCTGTGAAGCAGTTTGCACATCCACAAAAACCTCTGTCATTCATAGATTTAAGATGGGGCTGTCTTGGAAAAATGATATTGTCAGAAAAATTCTTCAGCTTAGGAATTACAGAAACAAATCTGTCAAACTTTAGCTTTAGGAGAAAAATATTCCAAGCTCTCCAGGTACGTACTGTTAATGAGATCTACAACCTTTCATTTTCTAATTACACCTGTAACGAGGACAGACTCCTCACTTTCAGAAACGCATAACTTATTTCTTGTGCAGCTGAATTCAGATTGCTTGTTGTTGCTGGATTAGATACAAAGGGTAATCTATGCTGAAATGGTTGCTGGGGGTTTTTTCTGACAACATGTAATGTGTTGCATAGCTTAGGGATGCATAAATTGTTGTTGAAAACTTGACCACAGAGAAACAAGAAAATTAAATACTAATAATCTTTAAAAAGAAGTGTCACCTTTTTCTTTCTAAAAGCTTTGACATAAGGTTGGTTTTTTTTCAAGAGGTACCATATCTTTATAGAGAATACATGTACACACATACCCATATATACACGCAAGAATACAATCAAGAATAATCATATCAATGCCTAATGCAAGCCTATGCTCAATAAAATAGAACAATATTGCACACCAGTAACAACTGGCAATATTTATGTACATTTTTTTTTGTAGTGCATTGTTCATATGTTCTCCCCCCTACCTCCCCACCCCAGGTTTTTCACAGCACTGCTTGTTACTACTTACTACTACTACAGGGAAATGTTTCCAAGACTTGAAGAAGTGATTGAGTTGGTTTGGATTTCAATAAAAACATTGAAAAATATTTAAAATTAAGCAAATTTTAAATGTTCAGCTGGATTGCATACATGATTTTCTGTGCCTCACAAGGTAGAGATGCTAGAAAAGAAGGAAAATGCAAAAAGAAATGCAGTCAAGCTAGAAAGCATGGGTGAACTGAAGGGCTTTCCTCAAGCTAATGATTTCTCAGAGCCTATGCATTGGTATACTGGCAGAAAACAAAACCTGACCTCTCAAGTACATGCTCATTAACTTTCATTGCTGTGCCATGAATACATTCATAGGGGCTTCTGACTCGATGTTATAGTGTCAGAGAGAGAGAAAACTGCTGTATGCCTCTCTCCTTTGCCAGGTATACTTGTGCTGTTTGGGGTTCCTTACTCCATGGAATATATTTGCCCAGTCAGGAAAAAAAAAGGTACCCAAACATGAGAATGAGACATGGGATCTTATTTACTGAGAAATCAGCAACACATTTTTTCTCTCAGGTCTTATTTGAGCTCATAAAAACCTGTACCTTCAAAGACCACAGCATCTCAAAGCTTAGTATAACGAACTTTTACTGTCCTTTCTTTCTCTTTGCTTTGGATGAGCTATTTTGGAAGTTGGCCAGTATTATAGTTAATGGTGAATCTTTTTTTTTTAAACTACAGATTAAACTAATTAATTAGTAATATAAACCACAGGGGAAAAACAAAAGAAACAAACAAACAACCCCCCCAAAACAAACAAAACCAAACCAAACAGCCACTTCTGTCTTCAATTTCCATATTGTAATCCCAGCTCCTAAAATAATTTCTATTCTGTGTCTTAATCAGATTAGTAGGTGATTTCTTAAGTTCCTATAATTATTCAGCTCAAGGCAGAGCAGCTGTTATAACACAGCTTCACTCTGAGGTTGATCTGCTTCTTACTATACACTCTTTACTGTATGGACAGCAAAAGATTCTGATAGCTCAAATAGATATAAAATCAGCGGATTTATTTTTGGCTGATATTGAAGCATTACTGACTTGGGAGTCACCTTTGCTTTTGTAAGTGGATGTATTCAAGTATCTTTTTTTATGAATCTGCATTTTGCTACACATTCATGATTTTTCTACACTCTAAAGCCTTTAAAGCAAATCAACAAGCAAGGGGCATTTATTAATTAGAATTATAGGATCATAGGATGGTTTAGGTTGGGATTCCAAGGTCATATAGTCCAACCACCCTGCCATGGGCAGGGGCATCTTGAACTAGATCAGGTTGCAAAACCTGACTTTAGATACTTTCAGTGATAGGAAAGAGCAACTTCTCTAGGTAACCTATTGTAATGTCTCACTACCCATACTGTAAAAAATTTCTTCATTGTTTCCACTCTACACTTTTTCAGTTTAAAAGCACTATCCCTTGTCCTATTTCTACAGGCCTTGGTAAAATGTCTGCATTTTATTCATAAGTCTTCTTTATATATTGAAAAGCCACAGTAAGGTCTTCTGGAGCCTTCTCTTCTCCAGGAAGAAAACCCCAAACTCAGCATTTCCTCATAATAGAGGTGTTCCAGCCCTGTGGTCATTTTTCTGGTCTTCCTCTGGACAGGTCTGTGTCTTTATTTTGCTAAGGATTCCAGAGCTGGACACAGTACTCCAGGCTGGGTCTCACAAGAACAGAGTAGAGGAGCAGAATCACCTCTCTCCACCTGCTGATCATGCTTCTTTTGATGCAGCTCAGGCTGCAATTGGCTCTCAGCTGCAACCACATGCTGCCAGCTCATGACCAGCTTTTCACCCACACCTGTCCCCAGGTGTTTCTTACAAGGCTGCTTTCAATCCATTTCTCCTCCTGTCTGTACTGATATTGGGATTGCCTTGACCTTGGTACAGGGCCTTGCACTTTGCCTTGTTGAACTTCACGAGGTCCACATGGGCCCAATTCTCAAACCTGTCAAGGATCCTCTGGATGGCATCCATTCTCTCAAGCAGCTCAACTGCATGACTCAGCTCCTTGACATCATTTTACCTTGCATCACAGGAGGCCTGAATTTTATCCCAAACTGATGTTTGTGGGAGTTTTAGAGGGCCAGAGTCCAAAAAAGACACATCTAGGAAGAAGCACAAATGTCCAATGGGTCAGCTCTACATTTTCTGACTATTCTTGAGCAGGCCTCTGGAAGGTATGTGGCTCACACATGTTTCCCCACAGGGAAATCACATTGCTATGGCTCATTTTGTCTATCTAGACTATAAGCTCTGTAAAGGCAGGAATAAATATTTCCATGTCTACGGTTTGACCAGGGTCACTCTGAGAGGTGTTGAAGCTCTAATCCCAGGACTCATGCACGGGAAAACAAGAGTTCACACAGTCTCTCCAAGCACTGGCTTCAGAGTCCCACCAAAGCCAAAGATGGAGAGCTTCATCAGCTCAAGAATCAAAGGTGCTAAATCAAATACTGTGAAGTTCTAATCTGGCTATGAGCTAGTATGTGTTTCTTTAGTATAAATTTTAGAAAGACTTACGTAGAATGTAAACAGAAGCATGAACTGCGCTTTTTTCTGTGAATCTTATTCTAGTAGTTCAAAAACACTGCTCCTAAAACAGTGCCATGGGAAAATAAGCACCATATCCCACTTCCCCCTGTGCACTCCAACACTGCAGATAAACAAACACTAGAAATCCTTAAACATCTAAAAAATAAACCTATTATTAAATATAATCACATTGCTGTTAAATGAGGGCTAATATTTGACAGAATGCTTTGCTAGAAGCAATCTTGGGTTCAATTCTAATGTTGAAACTGGTTTTTCAAGGGCACTACTAATTTGAAACACTTTTTTTCACCATTCACACTTACTCCAAACAATAAAAAACATTCACCATAAATCACAGAAACAATGTGACAGACATCTTTGAAACTGCAGATCTACTTAAGGTAGTAGAAAATCCGAAGTTCAAGATTGTGTCAGTTTTATTCTAAACAGAGTTCAAAGTCCATCCTCAGAAAGCAAAATGACTTGGAGTCTTATACTGGTTTTGGTTTAGTTTGTTTTTTCCCCCGCCTCAGAGAAGTTAGGTCAAAACACAATGCTTGCTAATATCATGCTTTCATAGCTACATAGAATCTGTCTATGAATCTGTTCTGCAAACAGACACGAGATATACATACCGTTCACAGATGAAAAGCCTTCAGGCTGCATTCAATGCTAGTGCCATGGTACTGCGAAAGAGTGTTGCAGTTGTTTCAGAAGTGAGTTTGCAGTGACCTCTGTAGGTCAGACCTGAGATACGGTCTATTCATGCTCCAGACTCCCTTTAGGGAAATCCTTTTCATGCTGGACACAGCTGCAGCTTCTCCGGCCTAATCACGGTGCAGATCTTCTGCCTAATCATACCAGGATAAGAAAACACTGACCTTCTGCCCATGATGTCCCAGTGCCTGACCACTCTGCTATGGCAGTGTGGTAGAAACCCTACCAGGCCCTGGAACATTTAAATATGTAAGAACTTGTAACTACACTAAGGTTTCTGAAGAATATTTTCTACGAAACCAGCTCTTCCGCTAGGTTTCCAGATTTACAGTATACCAAGATCCCCTGGTAACTAGGCTCTGGTTCAGTTATCACAGAGAGATACAACCACTAACTACATGACATTTAATTCATTCTGCCTATTGCGATTATTTCTTTAGCAACTGTGCTGCAAGCCACGGACAGTTATTGCAGGATAAAGAACATTTTGATCTCTGGCCTCTTGAGTGCTTTTAACAGTTCAGCAGTGTTTACATGTTCCTTCATGTAAAAGTCAATGGGGAGAAAACAAAGGTGAAAATATTGTTATGACTCATCAGACTTTCAAGCCAAGTCCTAGTTTCTAAAGCAAAGAGTTCTTAGGCAAAATCTCTTTGACTAGTTCAGAATTTGTGCTCCTTACTGATCCAAACTGTGGTAAATTATTATTTTTCACTACTGCCCTATGCAGCCTTATAGCCTTATGGATGATCGTCTGGGAAACAGCATTGCAGCAAAGAAACCCAGCCGCATCCTTGACTGTACTGGCAAAGGCTCAAGCAGCAGATCCAGGGAAGTTATTCTGCCTTACTGTTTACTCAGCACTTGTAAGGTGGGTCTGGATTGCTACCTCCAGCTTTGAATCCCCCAAAATACAGGGAAGACTTGGGTACACTGGATCAATTTCAGCAGAAGCCCCTAGGCCTATGTCAATCTGGAAAAGTGATGGGAGATTTGAGGACATCTATTGCTTCTTCAGCTTCACAGAATCATAGAGTGCTTTGGGTTGGACAGGATATTTAAAGGTCATCTAGTCCAATACCTCACCTTTCCACCCCTCCACACTCTGCTGCAAGAAGGGACATCTTCAACTAGATCAGTTTGCTGAGAGCCCCATCCAGCCTAACCGTGAATATTTCCAGGGATGGTGCATTTACCACATCTCTGGACATGTCCCTGTGTTTCACAAGCCTCATTGTAAAATTTTATTTCTTGTATCTAGTCTAAATCTGCCTTCTTTTAGTTTAAAACCATTACCCCTTGTCCTATCACAACAGGTCCTGCTAAAAAGATTATCCTCATCTTTCTTAGGCCCCCTTTAACTGCTGAAAGACTGCAATAATGTCTCCTGAGAGCATTACCTTCTCCAGACGGAACAACCGCAACTCCTTCAGCCTGTCCTGATAGGAGAGGTGTTCCAGTCCTCTGATTACTTTTGTTACCCTCGCCTGGACTCGCTCAAAAAGGTCCATGTCTTGTGCTGAGGATTCCAGAGCTGGACACAGTACTCCACATATGGTCTCACCAGAATGGATTAGAGAGGGACAACCAATTTGTGCTTGCTGACCATGCTTCCCTTGATGGAGCCCAGGATACAGCTGGCCCAGTTGTTTAAAGATTTAATGGGTGACATTCCCTGGAAAACTATCCTTAGGGACAAAGAAACTCATCAGAGCTAGCAATTTTTCAAGAACAACTCTTAGAGCGCAAGAGCTCTCCATTCCTCTGTGTATCATCATGGAAGCAATATTAAAGCATATGCAAGACAAAGAGGTGATTCTAGAAAGCCAGCAAGGATTCACTAAGAAGAAATCATCCTGACCACTCTGGTAGCCCTCTGTGATGGCATGACTGCAACCGTTGATGGGGGAAAACTGACTGATGACATCTACCTAGATTTCTGTAAGGCCTTTGACACAGTTCCACATGACTGGGAGATAAAAATGGGAGAGATACAAAGGGTAGACTGTTTGATGAATAGAAATTGGATGGATGGATGTAGCCAGAAAGTTGTGGTCAATGGCTCTTTAACTAGGTGGAGACTGTTGATGAGCGGTGTCCCACAAGGCTCTGTCTTGGGTCCATCATTCTTCAGTATCTGTATCAGTGACATAGACAGAAGGATTGAGTGTACCCTCAGCAAATTTGCAAATGACATTGAGTAGTGCAGCTAACATGCCAGAAAGACAGGATGCCACCCAGATGAATCTGGACAAACTTGAAAAGTGTCCCCGTGAGGACAAAATGGGGTTCAACAAGTCCAAGCCAAGGTCCTGCAACTGGATCAATGCAATCCCAGAGATGAGTACAGACTGGGAGAGGAACTCATTGAAAGCAGCCCTGTGGAGAAGGTCTTGTGGGTCATGATAGATGAAAAGCTGAATATGAACTGGCCATGTTCACTTGTAGCCCAGAAAATCAACTGTATCATGGGCTGCCTTGGGAGAAGCATGACCAGCAGGTCAAGAGAAGGAATTCTGTTCCTCTGCTCTGCCCTCATGAGACCCCACCTGGAGTACTACATCCAGCTCTGGGGCCCTCAGTGTAAGAAAGACGTGGACCTTTTAGAGTGGGTCCATGAAGACGATCAGAAGGCAGGAGCACCTGCCCTATGAGAACAGGCTGAGAGACTCAGGGTTGTTCAGCCTGGACAAGAGAAGGCTTTAGGAAGACCTCATAGCAGCCTTCTAATACTTAAAGGGGGCTTATAAAAAAGAGAGGGAGAGACTCTTTACCCAGTTAGAAGGCAGTAGGACAAGGGGGAATAGCTTCAAATTGAAGGAGGGGAGATTTAGATGGATGTTAGGAAAAAAAATTTACTGAAAAGGTGGTAAGATACTGGAACAGGTTGCCCAGAGGAGCTGGGGATGCTACATCCCTGGGAGTGTTGGTCAGGTTGGATGTGGCCCTAGGCAACCTGGTCTAGTGGGTGGCAGCCCTGCCTGTGGCAGGGGGGTTGGAGTTAGATGATCTTTAAGGTCCCTTCCAAATCAGGCCATTCTATGATTATGATTCTGTGATTCTATGATTCTATGATAGAGTTGGCTTTCTGGGCTGGGATTGCAAATTGCTGGCTCATGTCCAGGTTTTCATCCACCAGTTTTTCCTAGTCCTTCTTCACAGAACTGCCTTCAATCCCCTCGTCCCCCAACCTGTATTGATACCAGTGGTTGCCCTAACCCAGGTGCAGGACCTTGCACTTGGCCTTGTTGAAACTCATGAAGTTCACATGGGCTCACTTCCCAAGCTTGATCAAGTCCGTCTGGATGGCATCCGTTCCTCAGGTATGTCAACTACACCACTCAGCTGCAAACTTGCTGAGAGTGCACTAAAGCCCACTGTCAGTGTCACTGATGAAGATACGAAACAGTACTTGTCCAAATACAGAGCCCTGAGGGACATCACTTGTCACTGATCTCCATCCAGACATTGAGCTGTTGACCATCACTCTCTGGTTGTTACCATACAACCAATTCCTCAGCCACTGAACAGTTTACCCATCATATCCTCAACTTCCCAGTTTAGAAAGAAGGATTTTGTGAGGCACTTTGTAAAAGGCTTTAGGGAAGTCCAGATAGATGACATCCGTAGCTCTTCTCTTGTCCACCAACGTAGTCATTTCATCATAGAAAGGCTGGCTGGTCAGGCAAGACTTGTCCTTGGTGAAGCCATGCTGGCTTTCTTGAATCATCTCCCTGTCCTCCATGTGCCTTAATATAGACTCTCGAGGATGTGTTCCATGATCTTCCCATGCATAGAGGTGAAAGAGACAGATTGATTGTTCCCAGGCTCCTCCATTTTTAAAAATGAGTTGTTTCCCTTTTTCCTGTCACTGGGGACTTCATCTGACTGCCAGGAATTTTCAACTGTCATGAAGAGTGGCTTGGCAACTACATCAGCCAATTCCCTCAGGACTCTGAGATGTGCGTCATCATGTCCCAAGGACTTAAAGGGAACTTATAAGAAGGCTGCAGAGGGCGTGTTTGCAAAGGCCTGCCGTGAAAGGACAAGGGGCAATGGTTTTAAATTGGAGAGGAGGAGATTTAAATTGGACGCTAGGAAGAAGTTCCTCACCACAAGGGTAGTGGAACACTGGAACAGGTTGCCCAGGGAGGTGGTTGAGGACCCATCCCTGGAGGCATTCAAGGCGAGGCTTGACAGGGCTCTGGGCAACCTGATCTAGTTGGGGATGTCCCTGCCCAGTGCAGGGGGGTTGGACTAGATGACCTCAGAGGTCCCATCCAACTCTAACCATTCTATGATTCTATGATTCTATGACTTATGTACATACAGGTTCCTCAAGCAGTCTCAAACCTGATTGTCACTTACAGTGGGAAGGACTTGTACTCTCTGATCCCTGTCAGGAGGTGTGGGAAGTGAGGTTACCAGTGAGAACTGAGGCAAAAAAGTTGAGTACCCTAGCCTTCTCCTCTTCCATTACTAGTTTGCCACTCATATTCATGAGGTGCATATACTTTCTTTGACCTTCAGCTTCCTCATGGGAGGATACAGAGAAGGCAGAGTCAAACCCGTTTCAGTAGTGCACATCAGTAGATGAAAAACAAGAGCTAGAAGCTGGAGCATGGAAAGTTCAGACTAGAAATAAGTAAAATGTTATTCTCCATGAGTGTGGTCAAACTCTCTGGAACAGAGAGGTTGTGGAATTCTGTCTGCCTGTACAAGGCTTTGACTAACTTGCTCTAGTTGACCATGGAGGATAGACAGGGTCATCTCCAGAGGTGCTGATGAGCTTTAGCCTCCTGTTTTTCTTTGAAATGACTTCTACACAAGATCATGCCAAGAAACTCAACAGTGAATTTTTGCATTTCATAGAAACATAGAATCCTTTGGGTTGGAAGGGACCTTTGGAGGTCATCTAGTCCAACCCCCCCTGCAGTGAGCAGGAACATCCCCAACTAGATCAGGTTGCTCAGAGCCCTGGCAAGCCTCATCTTGAATGCCTCCAGGAATGGGGCCCCAACCATCTCCCTGGGCAACCTGTTCCAGTATTCCACCACCCTCATGGTGAGGAACTTTTTCCTAATATCCATTCTAAATCTTCTCTTCTCCAATTTAAAACCATTGCCCCTCATCCTTTCACTCCAGGCCTTTGTAAACAGGCCCTCTCCAGCCTTCTTGTAAGTTCCTTTTAGGTACTGGAAGGTCAGTAGTAGGTCCCCCCAAAGCCTTCTATTCTCCAGGCTGAACAATCCCAGCTCCCTCAGCCTGTCTTCACAGGAGAGGTGTT